>QODF01000046.1:3816711-3829728 GCA_024372805.1 Oostethus manadensis
ATATATACACGTATATATATATGTATATACATATATATATACACGTATATATATATGTATATACATATATAAAGGTATTACATATATATGTATGTGTGTGTATGTGTGTATGTACAGTACACATACATACATATATACATATGTACTAATAATAATGTGTTCGAATTAATAGCAGTCCCATGTGACTAACCCAGTGGTTCCCAGTCTTTTTTTCCAGCACCCTCCTTTGGAGATAAAATTATTTTCAGCACCACCAACCCCCACCTCCTGCGCCTCCCAGTTTGAAAACAGAAGACAACTACCAAAATGGATCAAATATTAACCAGAATGCCAAAGGCTCAGCCCATGATTAGCTCCAGGATGATCGATGACAGTCTGGGGTTACCTGTAAGTACTGTGACAGTTAGAAGATGTCTGTGTGAAGCTGGTCTATTTACAAGATTCCCCCTCAAAGTCCCTCAGTTTAAAAAAGGCATGTATAACATGAATGCTGAATCTTGTTGGTTTTCCGAGAATCTACTGCACCTACTGGTAATTTGATTGACATGTAGCAAGGAAAATATACTAATAACTGTGATTATATACATTATATAGCGAATATACACATTAACCCCCAAAAAAGAGAGTGCAGAGGTGTGGCCTGGAGATGAACTGTTTCATTGTCCACTGGAAAATCCAAAAATGCAATTAAACACGGCCAGCAGAGAAAATAAAAGACTTAAAAAAACAAAGAAATGCAATTGGGATATTATTAGATATCACACTAGTAATAATAACTGTTTGCTTTGTCACCTATAATCTTCGTATTTCTTTGATACAATTCGCTGCTTGACATTGTATATATGGGATTAGCTTTGGTGTAGTGAAGAATCCCTTCCCCTCACTTTTTATGTATGTTTGTAAGTTTGGACCTCTCCGGCTTAGCGGTTAGCACGCTTAGAGACGCATCATCACGCCTTGATTGCCGTCTTCAGAGCTGAATACGTTACGGCAATGTATGCGTGACCCGTGCCCCAAGTGCGTAGAACTACCTCGGCGAGTTGTTATGAATATGTTTACCGTGAAGCGGCGGCAAATGCTGTCCAGGCTGCCGCCGCCGAAGACGGGGAATCATTTTGCATGTGAGGTGTCCGCATTTGAATGCGGTACGCCCATTTTGTGGCTGTTTTGGAGTTTTTGAGATGTGCCTTGAATAAATTGGAGCGCGTGAGACATGACTGGGAATATCAATCCGGCGCAATAGTGGACTTGTCAGTCTCCCCGGTGTGAATGAGTCAAACTGTATTAATGTGAAGTAGGTTGCTCCTGTATGGGAAGCAGTGGATATATCCTCCCGTAAGTCCCACTTAAGACATTCTGTGCTGCATCACCTGGACAAATGTGTCCTTAACCCATAACCCACCGAATCAGCACTTTTTATTTTTGTTTTCCTCCAACTCCATCCGTCTTCCTAATGGATATTTCCCCCGCACGTTGGGAAAATAGCAATGCTCATAGATGGGCGCCCAGGGCCACATGGGCCCTTTTAGAAAAGCAAGATGAATAACCCGGCACAGATGATCTCATAGTTAAGTGTTTTCTCTCGTATTTACACATCCGCCGCCCGCTCGTCTCTGAGAAATGGAAGCGACGCATCCTGATGCTAATGTGTCGCTGGAAATATTTGAAACGGATGAAGCTCTTGCTGACATTACAAACGCTCCGTTTGACATTGACTCAACGCCGCCGCCACCTTCTCTTCCTGCTCAATGCAAATACTGTTCTTCGCCCACAACCTTCCCCTGACGGAGGGGAGAATCACCCACCAGGTGCAAAATGAATGAGACGTATTAATGGCATTAAACACTTCATTCGCCGCATGTTTAATTCATAATAATTGCGCCCCGTTTGTGAGAAATGACCCGACTAAGACGGATTTCCTCCAAATACGTCTTAATTACCACGGTTTTAAAATACACACCAACTAACAATAATGAAACATTTGCTTTATTATACAATATTATGATGAAAACGTCTCTATTATTGTAAAAATATGAAGCAAAAGTAATTATTGTATATAATTAATTTATATTGGAGAGTAAATAAGTATGTAATTGAAATTTTCATAATTAAAAAAGCATATTGAAACGAGAAACAAAATGTCATGTTATTATAAGTTTAATACCGTAACATAACGAGCCTAAAGTTGTAACATTGCAAGGTGAAAAAGTCTAGATCTCAATTTAGATTCTAAATGTATATTACCCATTTGCAAGGTTTTGGATCAAAATCATCTACCTTAAATTCCGGACCATTGAGAGTACCTGAATGTAAGCCACACCCAACAGATTTAAAGAATTGTACATATATGGACACACTATAAACCTTGCAATCCTAGCTACACTGTGTTCTCAGCAACACTCGTTAGCTCAGATGACCCCTTTTCCTCCTTCAGAGTTCAACAACTCTTGAGGTCCATGCAGTGGAAGCAGAAACACTACACTTGATCAAATGTACGTAAGATTTGTCAGATTAAAACATGATCGGCACTCCTTTTTGACACTCTAAGTGTCATGGGAACTGTAGTTCTTTCAGACATAAATCAGCCGCAGCAGTGTTTAATTCAAAATGAAAGTTCAAAATGCGTAAAATTTTATTTTTTTGGAATAAATTTGTATTACTAAAAAAATGTCAAGACAGTCATCCCTCGCTACATCGCAGTTTGAATATCGCACCCTCACTCTACTGCTTTTTTTAAAACAAGTAATAAATTATATGTCTTTTGGCCGATTTTTAAGTGAAAATTTGTACGTATTATTGGCCCAAATTAAATATTTTCAAGCATAAACTGGCTAAAGGAACTAACTACATGAATTAAAGGCAGGAGAAACATTCTACTTGTGAATGTAGTATTCTCCGCTGGCCACTAAGAACATGAGACGTGATCTGCAGAACAGGGAGTTATTGTAGGTTTAAGTGATATCACACATTGAAAATAACATAACAATAATAATAATAGGACCTCTGGCTACTCTCTGGGCCATAATCCTTGACATGCTAAAACTTATCTACGAAACATTTCCTGTCCGTTTGACACTAAGGTCCCCTAGGGAACATAAGCAGGAGTTTTATTTACATCTTAAATGACTTATTTACTCTGTTGTCTGCTATACTGGGTAATATGAGATTAAAGCCACCATTACAATACATTATATGGGTGTTATTTCATGCCCAGATGGCTCTAATAATGTTTAAAAAAAACCACACACATTTTGCAGGTTTTTTTATGCCACAACTATGAAAATATTCCATTTATTATTTATGTGGAAGTTGACTTATCACGGCCAGGTCTGGGACCAATTAACAACGATAAACGATGGATTACTGTGTTATGACTCCATTCGTGTAAAATTAAGTACAATTGTGGTATTGGAGTTGAGCACTGCTGTTCATGTGTTAAGGTAGGAACACACAATTTTGCGTAATGAATGAAATAAATCAGTGACCGCAGTCAATTTTTTAAATTTCTTACTTTTATTGTGACCCAAACACTTTTTTGAAATATTCCATAGGACATGAATTAATGAAATACGTGTAAATACTAGGGAAACGGAAACACTTAAGGGTAAAAAGTGTGCCTGGAAACAACAGAATTCTACTATGATTTCCTAAATGATAGGCTTTTGATGTAGAGGTCAGTTTGTTATTGTACAATACAGTTTGTCTGTGGAGGCTGCATTTATTGTCAAGAATCCCCAGCAATAACCTGCAATTATAATCAGAGGAGTGTTGGCCGTCATTGAGTTGAATATGTTCTTCCTACCAGATAGGCCTTTGCAAACTTGCTCACGAGAATTACACACAAGCTTCTTTCGAACTGTACAACAATGGCAAGCAATCATAAAGGTTAGCATTTGTGTCAATGGTGGGCGAGTGAGTGGGGCTTTAAATGCTGACCTCTGCTGTGTTTCTCCTCAATAACGAGACAAGTCAAGAAAGGTTTTTATCGGGAGTGATTGAAAATGGATTTCCTCATCAGGCACGTTTTGAAGCAAAGGGATCATCAGAAGGCATTGTTGCCAAATGACCAGTTGGATGGTGACCCCTGATCTCTGAACATATGCTGACGCCATCATAAATTACATGGTTTGCAAACCCATATGTACACACTAGGGCTGTACTGGTGCATGTATTCGGAGTTGTTCGGGGCGGTGCAGAGGTGTATCGAGTTCAAATAGTCACATGTCAAACACTGTGAGTCATGGCTAGCGATATGCATGTGAATATTCTCATTCATCCAGGTCATTGTATTTTCAGGGCATTCGGTCGATCGCAACTGGACTGTTCAGGTTGTCCTAGAAGACGTTTCGCCTCTCATCTGGGTCACACACCAGTCAGACTAAATAGAACAGTCTGGGTGGCGTGTGTCCCGCCAAGTCTTTGAGCCTAAACTGGACTAGAGCAGTGCTATCTAGTCTGGCTGGTGTGTGCCCCAACTAGTCTTTGAGCCTTAACTAGACTAGAGATGTCCTATCTAGTCTGGCTGGTGTGTGCCCCAACTAGTCTTTGAGCCTTAACTAGACTAGAGATGTCCTATCTAGTCTGACTGGGGTGTGTCCCACCTAGTCTTTGAGGCTTAACTAGACTAGATGTGTTCTATTTAGTCTGACTGGGGTGTATCCCACCTAGTCTTTGAGCCCGAACTAGACTACAGATGTCCTATCTAGTCTGGCTGGTGTGTGCCCCACCTAGTCTTTGAACCTGAACTAGACTAGAGATGTCCTATCTAGTCTGACTGGGGTGTATCCCACCTAGTCTTTGAGCCTGAACTAGACTATAGATGTCCTGTCTAGTCTGGCTGGTGTGTCCCACCTAGTTTTTGAACCTGAACTAGACTAGAGCCGTTCTGTCAAGTTTGACTGGATTGTGTCCCACCTAGTCTTTGAGCCTTACCTCGACTAAAGATGTCCTATCTAGTCTGACTGGTGAGTGCCCAAACCTAGTCTTTGAGCCTGAACTAGACTAGAGCTGCCCTATCTAGTCTGACTGGGGTGTGTCCCACTTAGTCATTGAGCATGAACTGATGAAGCCTACTCGGATGAGCGGCGAAACGTCTTCCAAGACAACCTGAACAGTGCAGTTGCAATCGACTGAATGCCCTGAAAATGGTTAGAGAAATTGCCAAGGAGACGCTGGAGCATGAAAACCCTCCTCCGTCTTCAAAATCTTCTGTTTAGGAATACTTGGCCTTCCCAGGTGAAACTCTTACTTGTACCAGAACGTGATTGAGGTTGACCTTTAGACCCCACCGCAACACGTATGTATATATATGTCCCATGTCACATGAATGCAAGTCCCTGCCCTGCGGTAAAGATTTCACAGCAAAGTATTCCTGTCAACAAATCCATGGTGCTATGGCTCAAAGGGACTGCTAAAGAGTCTCAGCAGAGCGTCGTCGTCGTGCAGCAGCATTCTAAGCGAGCCGGGAAGGGGAGGGCGGGGGAGATTTTGATAAATAAGAATTGAATTTAGTTCCAGCTGTGGCACGTTGATTGATCAAAAAGCTCATGGCCAAGGCCTCCTTCCTCTCCGGTCTTATTTATCCTTTGTCAAATGCTTTTAAAATCAATACCAGCCTTGTGCACAACCTTTACTTGCTGCAGGCAACTCGGCAAGAGAGGAAGGAAAAACACCTGCTCTCCTGGTGATTGTTGCTAATTTTTGCTGTCAAACATCTGAACGCGGAATAATTATAGGCCGCGTGGTTACGGGGCACAGCGGTTGATTGTACAATCCATTTAGATCACTTCGGGGAGACGGCGCCGCGGCGGAAAATGAAACCGCCTCAAAGCACACCAAGCATGGCGGGGAGGTGATCTATCAGACGCGGCGGCAAATACAGTAACTCGCATAAAAGAAGCTTGGGGATGAGCGGGAATTCCTGCTACAGTGTGCTGTACGTATGGACATACTGTAACTCAATTCCCACAATAGTTCGTTGAAGGTGTGTTGATGCTGGAAGTTGAGGAGTCCTTTTAGTAGAACACACCGTTTTGTGGGTCTGTAGCTTTTATGGTTAAGGTGTCAGGCGGCGTGTTAAGAAGTTATGTGCCGGAGAGCCGATTTGTTTTGTCCTCGCTTTTTGTTTTTTTTCCTGTTAAACTGTGACGCAATCCGGGGCGGGGTTAGTTACACAGCACACAGAGAAGAAGAGTCTTCTGAATGCTGCTTTTGCGTTTTGTTTTGCGCCTTTTCATTTGTTTTCTTGGTGTTGTGTTGTCTGATTATAAATAGAAATTTGCCTAAAGAGTTGACCTTGTCTATTGAGCTGGGTCTTGTATTTTCTACTATATTATTATATTTGCTGTAGCTGTTCGGCGAGCATTTATGTGGGATCTCACTCAATAATAACAACAACACCGGCTACTGTTGGAGTCATAACCCACGACAAGTTAAAACTCAACTCAACGTCCCTTAAGGAACACGAGCAGGAGTTTTATGTACATCTTAAATGTACCCCTCTGTCTACTATAATGGCTAATATGACTGCATATTACATTTGCATTTAAAGCCGCCATTACAATACGTCAATGTCACGATAGCCACCGCAGGAAGTACGCTGTCCAGAAAAAAAAACAGCAAGGAACTGCTAGCGTGTCAGTAAGTTATCTTATTTATGTCTGATATGTTTTATTTTCTCTGAGCATACCTACTACATTGGGCAATACAAAAAGGTAAAGGTGATTGTATGGGTGTTATTTTGTGTCTTATTGGCTCTAATAATGTTAAAAACACTTTTCAATGCCATGACTATGAAAATATTAAGTTTATTTATATAAAATTATACATTTTGGAAATGAACTTAATGCGACCGGGTCCGGAACCAATTAACCGCGATGGATTAATGTATTATGACTCTATTTGCGTAAAATTAAGTAATACATACATGGTGTTGAAGCTGAGCACTGCTGTTGACGTGTTAAGGTAGGAATACACATTTTTGCGTAATGAATGAAATAAATCAGTGACCGCAGTTAGCGTGTTTATTTCTTATTTTATAGCGATATTAAGAAGCACTATTGTGCACTTTTGTCCAGCAATTTTACATAAGGAGTGGGACATGAGAGCAACACTAGTGTAGCTACTGTATGTGTGCTACAGTGCTAACATTGCACTGACATTTTAACAGCAACAGCATGCTATGTTAACCTATATTGTGATTCCTATAGATATTCAACTTTTAGGTTCAGCCCAAAAGCTTCCCATAGGAAGGCTTTCGTGACACCCACTCACATAGCACAACCAGAGTCACTCAGCACTTACAGGTAACTCATGAAAAAGTACTGAGAGAAGACTATAGTAAGTTTGGAACAGTTTGAGCCGGTGTCTTACACAAACTTAACGTTCACTTCTTAGAGGGGTGCGGCAACTGCTATAGAGAGTCTGTGTGCTCTTATTCTGGGCTCTTTGCCGATCCTACTCATTGATGCGAGAGTTCAGCGCTGTAACCAAGGGCATTATTTTATGCTCAAATTTTTTATTAATATATTTTCCCCTTTATATGGCACCCCTGGCCGATTACACGCATTATAAATAAAATGGAAAAAAAAAACAAGGTATCGGTTGATATTGAAATCTAAAATTGAGATTTGGACAATATCAGCATATCAGCAAAAAAGCCAATATCAGACATCCCTAATAAAAAAGATGTGATAATGGAGTCTAAAATTGAGATTTGGACAATACCAGGATATCGGCAAAAAAGCCAATATCGGACGTCCCTAATAAAAAATATGTCAGGGTTTCTGGAATGGATTATTTGGATTCACATTGTTTCCGATGCGCAAAATAGATTCAGTTAGAGTCTGACAATCTGGAACAGATTCATGATGCTAACCAAAGTTCCAGAGTACAGTGAACCAAATTGGACCAAACAGAGGTAGAAATGACAAACACAAATACAAATAATAGCTTTGCTCTGCACCTTGGTACTCCCCAGTCTCTTCCTGGATAACATGGCATAAAATGCTAAGAAGTCCATTTAAATCCTGCTTGGACTGGCTCGAGACACAACGACCGGGCGTTGCGAGGGGCCTCGTTTTATGCTCGTCCTCATTTGTTTATTCCTCCGTCGTCCGTTCAAAAACAAAGAGACGGGGACTCGAGTCTTGACATAAGTGATTGAACTTGGGTTTATAAAAACACACGGGCCTTTTAAGAGTTTTACAAGACACTGCGACGGAGTGGGGGATTTGAAACTTGTTTCAAATTCTGACAAGTTTATTGAAATGGAAGTTGAGGAAGGACATGGCGTGATAGGCGGCCTGAGCGAGTGTTTATCAGAGGAGGATAAACACGCACTTGAGTCAGATGCCGTGCTATAACACAGAAGCCACATCATAACATCGTGTTGCTTAAATGGTATACATGCTTTTACAGCCATTGAAGACAAAAGGGGTAGCTCTTCTAAGGGTGGAATTAAATGAAAAGTCTGTTATTTAAACAGCTGCCGGGGTATTCTCGTATTACGCGACAATTAGTGAGGCAGCCATTGACTCTCAAACCCATGATGAATAGTCCGGATGGACTCAGGGGAGGTCCACCCTTCTTCTCCCCCCCATGGTCATCTTATGTAGTTGTTACAGTTGTGTTAAGAAATTCATTAGCGTCCATATGATTTGAGTGTAATGGCTTAGAGAGATCTATTGTTCATCCTTAGTCAGATGGAATAGGGGCTTGCCTCCTGAATAGGACATAAGTGGTGCAGGAAAAGGATGCATAGATGGTGCATTGGTGTGTCACGGGACTAAGCAGCTGCGATTGGATTTGGAGAAATTGGAACAATGTTATAATATTGTAACAATATAATCTGTACCACGACAACCTCACATTTTGCTTAAATTTGACAATTTCTGTAATTGGAAATAATTTTTAAACCATGACCGTCCAAAAGTTTTTCAGCAAAAAAAGGGATATTGAAATTTGATGTATTTTTAATCTTTTTTAATTTGTAAAAAGGCTAAGCATTTTTAAACAGTAAACCGTCATCTATTGTGGTTAACAAGCTCCAGACCACCCGTCCGTAATAAGTGAATTTCTAAGACGTAAGATTCCTGTGAATGAATATTTTTGTAGTTTACCACCTTTTAAATACAGTTTTGAACATTATTAGAGCCTTCTAGACATAAAATAACACCCCTATAATCCACTTAGTACACTCATTTCACCCAATATAGTAAACATAAGAAGACGTTTTCCGCATGAATAAGACATGGCACAGACTCACACGTTAACATTGACAGAATACTTCCTGCTATGGCAATTGTCACATCAATGTAACTTTACTGGCATCCATTTGACAGTGTAGAATACTACTGTCAAGCCATTACTCGTGGTTGAGGAACCTGGCGATGCACTTCAATTGTTCATTTTAACAAGCAAAGAGAACACATGCACTGAACTATCACACAGGGGCTGCTGTAGGACGCAGCTCACGCTACTCAAGGCAGTCACTCGCACTTTCCACACTGCTGACCATGCTGAATCTCAGCTAAACACAGTCAACTCTGGCTAGTTGATGTCACACGTCACTTCCCAGGGCCCGCCTTTTAAAGCACAAAAGAACACAAAGGTAGTCCAGATATACCACCAAAGAACCTTGTTTATTTATTATTGAAATTTTGAAAAACCCATATAGAGTGAGGGAGCGATAAAAGCGTTAAATTCACTTGAGTCACGTCCCAGCTACAGCCCGTGTATCACACTTAAGGTTCTTAAATGTTCAAGTGTAAAAAGAAGGTAACCACAGTCGCCTCTCACCACTTTGAGACTTCACTATATCACATTTTTTTAAAATATGTGAAGTAGTAAGTTATGCTCTTTTATGTTTGAATGTGGCCATTCATTCATTTTTTTAAAAAATCTGCTTATTTAAGGAAATTGTACATATTTTTGCCCTTTTCAAGCATAAAAATGGCTGAATGTACTAACATACAATAATAAGCCATTCAGAAGACTCATTGAGACGCTGTGAATTTGGTGAGACACAAGCACCAGACTTGATGGTCAGAATAGGCTTTTATTGCAGGTTTGAATTATCTATAAGGCACGCACATTTTTTTACATTTTAAATTATTTCTAAAAGAAACACAAGCTGCTGTTGCGACCTTAACCCACAAGCTAAAACTTGACCCTGAACCCAAAATCTTCTTTTCCTTTCAGCTTATTCCTTCAGGGGTCTCCACAGCGAATCAATTCCCTCTGTCTAACCCTGTCTTCTGCATCCTCTTCTCTCACACCAAATACATTCATGTCCTCTTTCACTACATCCATAAACCTCCTCTTTGGTCTTCCTCTAGGCCTCCTGCCTGGCAGTTTAAAACTCAGCATCCTTTAATCAATATATTCACTATCTCTCCTCAGGACATGTCTGAATCATCTCAGTCTGGCCTCTCTTTATCTGCAAAATCTCTAATATGTGCTGTCCCTCTGATCCTGTCCATCCGGGTCACACCCAAATAGAGCCTCAGCATCTGCATATCTGTTAGCTGCAGCTCTTCCTCCTGTCTTTTCCTCAGCAACACTGTCTCTAGACCTAACAACATCGCCGGTCTCTCAATAATAGCCTAGCGTAAGTTTTCAAGTTTTTCCGTAAGTTTTTCGTTCTGATTTCTATGGCCATGGATTTTTGTGGTTACTCTGATTTAAAAACAACAACAACAACAACAAAAAAATACATTTACCAGTGCAACTACATGATCCCGTGCATTCATAGATCAGAACCATTTTTAGTCATTTAAAAGTAACCAAGCCCATCTTCGGCAAGGGCACAGAGACTAAATCAAAAATATATTCTTTGTTCAATTAGTGGAGTTGATTATTCATTTGGAAGCCATTGATTATGGCGGTTGGGGGGGTGCTCGTGCTGTCAGCGTCCTCATTATTCCCTTTGGTTGAGCGCGTAGTGCTTCGTCAAGATGCACCACCAGTCAATGACATGCACCTCTTAGTGGTCCTGACATTTTCATCCATCACACACATTTTGGATCGCTCAATCTGCCGACCCCGGAGCCTCCATCATCTCTGCTCGCTCGGACCGCCAATTGTAACACACTGGAGGGAGTTTTCCCATTAATGAAAAAATAACATATCACGCGATACAAATGGCTGCGGAGAGAAGTGAGAGCACTTCAGAAATGCTCAGATAATTAGACTGTCCGGCAAGCAGATTGATGGATGCCCTATAATTACCTTTGTGTTATTATTTCAGGGCCAGACACACAAAAAAGGCAAAAAAGCTGCTCTCTCGGCCCGTTCATTAATCTCATTAATGTGTGGAATTAATATCATTTTATCAGACATTCCAGAGCTGCTGGTGGTGTGCGGCATTAGAGCCATGATTCAGAGCTGTCAGCAGGAGGCGCCGCATCAATCTAAGTCAACCCACCGCCTAGCACTTGTCCTATGCTCGGAAATTGCATGCGACAAATATGAGGCTGGTTCCCTTTTGTTTTATTGTCAAATTACCTCTTTTCTGAAACAGAACACGCATTTGTAATGATAACCTCCCATTGCGTTCTATTTTAAGAACACCGTACTGTGTAAAAATAAAGTACTAGTTCAAATGTTAGCCATGTTTTTCTAGTGGTTATTAAAATAATTACATTGATATAACCAGTTTCCAGTTCTCTCACAGCAATGATTGCAATTGGACTGTCCAGGCTGTTTATCCAAGCAGACTCCTCCGGTTCATGCTCAAGGACTAGATAGGACAGCTCCAGTCTGAGGGAATGGTGCAGGATCCAAAGTATTTATGCTCTAAAGACAAAACGGCCGATCAGCGACAGATTTTTCGGACAGCACGGCATTAAAGAGCTTGCGATAGCAGATATTGCTGATTGATGCTTCCACTCATGATACTTTAAGTGCAACGACTGCCTTCTTGTGGTGGTAATAACCAGAGGTGGGAGAAAATCAGTGTTTTGCAAGTTCCAACTAAGTTTCAAGTGTTTAATCCCAAGTCTCAAGTCTAAGTCAAATCTCAAGTCAAGACAAGATAGGTCGAGTCAAGTCCGTAGTCATTAGCGTGAAATGTTCTAGTCCATACATGTCATAAGCCCCAGGGGTGTCACGAGACACTCAGTTTGAGATTGGGTCTACGAGAACGAGAGTTTTTGATATTACTTTGATATACTAATTTAATGTTTACTATGTAGGTGTATGGGTGTATGCATTTTGGCATGTGTGAGTGGGGGAACAGGGTTTGGTGTGGGTACTGGGGCTGGGCTGTGAGAGCACTGGGGGTGGGGTGGACAGAGTTCTTTTGGGGGGGGGGCAAACCCATGGGCCCTCTACGGGCGCCTGCTTCTGGCGTCGGAGTAGGGATGGCCCGCGGCAGTTGTGTCTGGGGCGGCCTGGGGCTCCTGGGGTGTTGAATGTGGCCCCTGCTTTGGGGGGGTGGGTGTTTTCTGGGCCCAGGGGCTCGGAGGCCGATGCCCTGCTTGGCCGTAGCTGGCCGGCCCCCGGCGGGTGTTCGGGCGATCGGGGTCCGCGCCCCCCTGTGGCCCCTGCTCGGCTTCCGAGTGGTGTCCGACCGGGTCTCCCTTGTACCTCTTCGGAGTGGACTCGCGGTTGCCTTTTGGGGGGAGGCGAGGTCGAGCCGTCCCCTCTGTGGGGAGCCTGCTGCGGGGCCGTGCTACAGCGTCTTCCAAGTCGGACCCTCGCTTTTGGAGGGAGTGTGGTTTGAGATGCATGGCTGTGTTCTCCACGAACATCTCCTCATTCTCTGTTTCACTCTGATAGTTATTCTGTCACTGCAGAGTAATGTATGTGTGTGTATGTATGTATGTACTGCATGGATATGTGTATGTGCACAGTATGTGTATGTATATATGTGTGTGTGTGTATGTATATGTATACATATATATACAGTGAGGGGGATAAACTATTTGAACCCCAGCTGATTTTGTAAGTTTGCTCACTAACAAAGACATGATCAGTCTATAATTTCAATGGTAGGTTGATTTGAACACTGAGAGA
>QODF01000046.1:3830386-3845825 GCA_024372805.1 Oostethus manadensis
TGGTCCCAGCTGCCTTGAGATCATTGACAAGTTCCACCCGAGTGGTTCTGGGCTGATTCCTCACCGTTCTCATTATCATTGAAACTCCACGAGGTGAGATCTTGCATGGAGCTCCAGACCGAGGGAGATTGGCAGTTAATGTATGTTTCTTCCATTTGCGAATAATTGCACCAACTGTTGTCACCTTCTCACCCAGCTGCTTGGTCCACAATCTTGTCCCTGACATCCTTGGAAAGCTCAGCCATGGTGACCAGGGTGCAGAGTTTGGCATCTGGATTGATTGATTGCTTCTGTGGACAGGTCTCTTTTATAGAGGTAACGAGCTGAGAGGGCTGCCAATGTCAGCTAGAGCTGAGCTTGATCTCATCAGATGATCTGAGCTAGAAATCTTGCTGCTGATCAAATACTTATTTCCTTCATGGAAATGCAAATTAATTTATAACTCTTTTTGAAACGCATTTTTCTGGATTGTTTTTGTCGTTGTTGTCTCTCAGTGTTCAAATAAACCTACCACTGAAATTATATACTGATCATTTCTTTGTTAGTGGGCAAACTTACAAAATCAGCTGGGGTTCAAATTGTTTTTTTCCTCACTGTATATATATGTGTGTGTGTATATATATATATAATTATTTATTTTATGGTTTTTTTTCTTTCTTTTCCTGTATTTTTGCTTATTTTGCTCTGTGACTGTTCTGGTTGTTGCTGCAATCGTAATTACCACGGTTGTTCATAATATGTTTGAAATATGTCTGTGACGTTCTTCTGCACCCTTTCTTATATCCCCCCACCTAACCCCCCACCCGTCCCTTTTCAGGTCAGGTCTAGCATCGAAATGTGGTTCAACAAAATTCATAATAAACGCAATAAAATGTCAAGGGAGACTCATTTGAATTATGAAGTCTCCCTTGGCAAAGCAATTTTGCTCAGCACTTAAAGGCAGCTTGACTCCCATTCAACTGTTATGATGCAGGACAAGACAAAAAAAAAAAAAAAAATAATAACAATAATGTTTAGTACGTTACCGTGCGTTGCTTCTCGCGAGGCTACACTCTTATGTGTGTATGCTAGTGGCCCCGCCTCCACCCACCGAGACAATGATAGTGCATGACGGACAATAGGGCTCACTCCATTCATGTCATTGTTCCATGAAACAAAAGTGCCATAGTGCTGAAACCAATGCACAGAGTGGACTCTCTTCCTGCCTGCCTGCCTGCCTGGAAAACAGACACACAAGCACATGAGAAAATATTGAGGCCAGCAAAACTATCAATTTATTATCATCCCAGGCTTAGTGCCCAAGTTTTTTTCGAGGAAATTTTGTTAAACGAGTATCTGGCCATGAAATACCTATTATGTTTGCAGATACGCCCCCTCGTGGCTGTGCGCAGAATCATATTTAATTTATTCCATTTTCCAGTCATGACCGAAAGAATGAGATCGCGGATACAAGTGGCGGAAATGAGTTTCCTTCGTAGGGTGGCTGGACTCACCCTAAGAGATAGGGTGAGGAGCTCGGCCATCCGGGAGGAGCTTAGAGTAGAGCCGCTGCTCCTTCACATCGAGAGGAGCAAGTTGAGGTGGCTCGGGCATCTAGTCCGGATGCCTCCCGGGCGCCTCCCTGGTGAGGTGTTTCGGGCATGCCCAGTCGGCAGAAGGCCCCCGGGAAGACCTAGGACACGCTGGAGGGACTATGTCTCACAGCTGGCCTGGGAACGCCTTGGTGTCCTCCCGATGGAGCTGGAAGAGGTCGCCGGGGACCGGGAAGTCTGGACTTCCCTACTGAAGCTGCTGCCCCCGCGACCCGGACCCGGATAAGCGGTGGAAAATGGATGGATGGATGGAAATTTTGTTATGTTTTAATCCCGTGAGATCTCTTGACACCCCTAATAGGCACTGTTAAGTATTTACCAAATCAAATCTAATAACATCACTGGCAAACTCTGGCACAGAAATGTAAGCCATGGATGTTAATAGATGCATTAATAGATGTCAATAGAGGCATATTAATTGGGAAAATTTGGTGTCTTGCTTGGAATGACATGGATGAATACTTTGAACGGGGACACATTTTACTCAACACTCTCACGAAACAAGTCACGAAGTCATCAAACTGCAGCCCGAGTCAAGGCCCGAGTCACTTATGTCAAAGTCCAAGTAGAGACTTTGATGATATTGTGAGTCCAGTCCAATGTCCTCGAAATTGTGACTCGAGTCGGACTCGATTTCAAGTCGTGTGACTTGAGTCCTCTGGTAATAACTCTATCCGGAGCTGAGTTGTTGGTGATGTCTTTTGACCCGGTGTTAATTGGAGCACCTAAGATACAGTAGGAACAGGAATGTTGCAGATTAAACCAACTGGGGACTTATGTTACCAAAAAACAAATACTGTTTCAATTTGACCATCTTGTCTGTAATGTAGATTCTGCCAGACCTCATCAAGTATCATGTACACTGGTCCTAAACAGGGATTAAAGCCCAGTGTAAAACACCGTAGTGGTGAGTCGCAATCCCCCATTTCCTGTGATAGAATAGCGAAGAGGCACACGAGTGGAAAAGCACATCATATCCTATCATCCTGCAGGTGGTTCAGCTTGCCAATGAGAGGAAATGGGATCTTTACACCCAATTTGAAGTGATGTGACTCCAAGTTTACATGTAGGCTATCCCGTGACCCCTCCAGGGTAATGACTTCCAGACCGCAGGTGGTCCTGCTCTTGTGTGGCAGTGATGGGGACTCCAAAAACAGTCTTCATCAGCCAGTTTGTCATTGGAATCATGCTTGGAGACTACACTCCGAGGTCGTTCTTCCTCCTTATTGTCTTGTTTGCCTCATTTCTCACCTATACGCCATGTGATGGAAGTTAAACCGGCTGCCTGCCCAGGCGGTCCTTGATGGGGGGTGGGTGGTATTCCTGATGCTGTCTAAATTAGGGAAGCCATGGCCGAAAACAGCCTTTTTCTGTTTAGCGCCCCAGAGGTTGTCTGTGACTGTAAGAAAGCAACTTCTTCTTTTTCAAGTGCAAATCCTTTTTTTGTTTTAATTGCTGCATTACCCCAGGCTTCTTTCACAGCTCCCACAGAGCTCCTTCTGGATCTTCTGTCACAAATTAAGAAGGCAACATGGCAACCAGCTGTAAATGTTACTAAAAGCATTCAGAAGCAACACACATTTACACTGTAATACGCATTTGTTATTGTTTTTGAGTTATAGCACATATCTTTGTTCTTTTTGCTGCTTTAGCTCTTTTATCGTGAGACAGTTACACTTCTTAATTATAAGGATAACTCTAGCGTGAAAATGCTTTGTCATTCCTTGCTTTACTTAACTTTACCTAAAGCCTAGGTCACAGTCTGTCATTTGTGCTTCTATTGCTGGTCTACGGTACGTGCAAAAACCCCAAACATTGCATGGAGGGCACGTGTGTGACACGCTCATATTTGGATTTTTGAGCTGCAGATGGCTGCAGACTGTCTGTAGTTCTTTGTCGATTCAAACACACTCTACAGGCCTCTACATTTTTTTTTTCCGGAGAAACTTACACACTTTGTACGTCTTCGGGCGTCGTCCGTACAGCCAACGTGTGTCGTTCGTCGGTTTTGTTGGTGTCAGGTTTGGGCGAAATGTAATTTTTGTTTTGTACATCACACCAAACACAAATATGTGCACTCCACATAATTAGTGAGACCACCGATATTTTTTACGTCTTCCATACGTGTCCTTCATAGTCACCACAACTATATTATCCAAGAATAACCATCTTAAAAAACACATCATCAAAAAAACAAATTTGGGGAATGCCCAGAATCGCACGGCCAAAAAAACGGTTCGGAGTTGGGTTTTAGCTCGTGGTGGGTTACGGTTGCAACAGTAGTCCATGTTGGGAGTTATTGTGCCTGTTGTGAGATCATTCAAATCGGGCAAAAAGTCTGGTGCTTGTGTTTCTTACCAGACATTCTTACCGAAACAGGCGCAAGTGGAGACGCAATGCAACGATCACATTTGTGCTTTTTTGTTTTCAAGCATAGACCAGTCGTCGTGATTTTTATAGTTTGAAAAAAGGCTGCAGGAAATGTAACATAAGCAAATGAGCATAACACCCGTCCTGTCCTGACAGCGGAGCGTCTTGTCCCTCTTGGGATGTTGTCAACGTGGGCGAGCGGAGGCATTCCCGCGGGAGATTGACGCGGGCCGTAGGCGGCGTGGGTCGTAGGAAGCCATGAAACCTTCCGTCCAGGTCCTAATTGGAGCTCATTAATCACGCCTGGCCGAGAACAACCCTGTGTTTCTTTGGGCCATGGAGATGAGGTCTCCTCTGCGGACAAGGACTCCGAGTCATGCAGGATCCGTAGCTAATGGTGGCAAACAGTCAAGATTAGCAGGCTTTTTTTCCCCCCTTCACTTGTTTACGTCTTGACATGGTGGTGTTGTGCGGAGGAACCACTTTAGGACATGAAATGATTCGGACTCGATTGTTGGCTGATATGAATTAGACGTAGGAGTGCATCTGAAAGCTGGAAGTCATCACTCCCTCCCCTTTCCTCCCAGCAGCTATTGATTCCAGGGTCAGAAAATCTATTGCGGCTGATTTGTGAACCATTGCATTTTCAACCCAAAGCTCATAATGTTCATATTCAACAGCTTTACTGTTTGCCCGCCGAGGGATGTTGCTAAAGAGGCAGGAGGGGGCCAGTGTGTGTGTGTGTGGGGGGTATCTTCACCTCTTAAGACTCCGAAGAGAGGCCGTTGGAAAAGAAGCGTCGGAGGGATTTGAAGATCATTAAATGGATCAATCCCACTCTATGCGGAAGATTGCCCACACTCGCGATAAGACAATAAGAGGAAATGCTCGGTAGGGAGGATTTGTTGCTGTCATATTTACAGGTTGTTTTATACAGTAAATTGACTTTCTGTCACTTCCACACCATGAGGGAGGTGGTAGCCGTTACGTTAGAAAGACAAACCCTTAGGGGACGGACATACAGTGTGTAACCATACCTTGAACTGACTGCGCAAACTGTTCCAATGTGAATGTCAGCTCAAATCATGTTATAATATTCTAATGATTCTTATTACGCCGTTTTTTGGCATCCCCCTCCTTCATTTTTCAAGCGATTCACAGCAGTGAAGCATCGGATTGTTCAGCTCATTCGGGAATAGTTTGCTATCATTTAAAGTGCCCCTTGTGGTGGAGGTTTGCCCTGGAAAGGAGAGGAATGAAGGTTAGCCGCAGCAAGACGGAGTACATGTGTGAAAATAAGAGGGACTCTAGTGGAAGAGTCAGGTTACAGGGAGAAGAGATAAAGAAGGTGGAGGATTTCAAGTACTTAGGGTCAACAGTCCAGAGCAATGGAGAGTGTGGAAAAGAGGTGAAGAAGCGTGTGCAGGCAGGCTGGAATGGGTGGAGAAAAGTGTCGGGTGTGATGTGTGATAGAAGAGTTTCAGCTAAAATGAAAGGAAAGGTGTACAAAACTGTGGTGAGACCAGCCATGTTGTTTGGTTTAGAGACAGTGCCGCTGAGGAAAAGACAGGAGGCAGAGCTGGAGGTAGCAGAGATGAAGATGCTGAGGTTCTCTTTGGGTGTGACCAGGATGGACAGGATCAGGAATGAGCACATCAGAGGGACAGCACATGTTAGAGGTTTTGGAGATAAAGTCAGAGAGGCCAGACTGAGATGGTTGGGACATGTCCAGAGGAGAGATAGTGAATATGTTGGTAGAAGGATGCTGAGTTTTGAAATGCCAGGCAGGAGGTCTAGAGGAAGACCAAAGAGGAGGTTTATGGACGTAGTAAAAGAGGACATGAAGGTAGTTGGTGTAAGAAAAGAGGATACAGAAGACAGAGTTAGATGGAGGCAATTGATTCGCTGTGGCGACCCCTAACCGGGATAAGCCTAAAGGAAAAGAAGACGATATGTCTCACATTTTGCAACTGATTGGGACCGTGGATGCTCAAATCTTTTTTTTTTTTTTTGGCAAATTCTTTTGATACGTATTTTACAATGTGGGCGCTTTCTTGGAAGATTCTCTCAGGTGTCCCCCTTCAGTCGTCTGCCAGCCCTAAGCCGATGTGTGTGTAGCGACGGGTCGATCACAAACGAATCGGCTCTTTGAAATGAATCACAAGAGCTGTCTTGTTTTGTTGGGAGCCAATAACTTTTTCCTCTTTTTTTTTTTATTGTGTTAGGGTTCAGAGTTAGGGAAAAGACTAAATAAACCACTCATTTAGGACATATTATGCTACGTGCTAGCATGCTAGCAGTGAGCATGTTAACTTTATATGTTAGCATTGTTCATAAGTCACATTAAATTGTGCTGTCATGCTAAGTGGTAGCGCACTAATGTTAGCACGTGAGGATTGCCTGCATGCTAACTTTTTGCATATTAGCATTTTTAGCCATTTTTATGAGTTTGAACAATGGCAGATAGTTAGCGTCATGCTAGGTTTAATGTGCTAATGTTAACATTGCAAACATACTAACATGAATACACTAGCATTTTAGCTGTTTTCATGAGTAGAAACCTATATAAACATTAGTACGATCATCACAGGCGTTAACATGTTAGTGCTAGCATGCTAATATTAGCACAATAGCATAGTTTGACATTTTGTAGGTAACACGCACAGACACTAAGCCCGTTGTTGCATGTTATCTTTAGCATGTTAGGACTGTTAGCATGCTAACTTTAGCATCATACACTCTCGCCTTTCGTGCTCACCTCTGTTTGTTCTCCGTTATTTGTCCGTTTAGCGCCGCACATTCACATTCCATTTGCAAATTAGTTATTTTAGCATTTAGCATGCAAAGTACAAGAATTAGCTGGACTTTTAGCTAAGAGGTATTCCTAACTAGAAAAGCACTCAAAGAATGCAGACCTCCACCAAACACTATAGTTCCCCAAAATAAACATTCTGGGTCAAAGTGTGCATTATTATTCCGTTAGCGGGATTAGTCTGTGATCATTTGCAGGACCTATTGGAAACGTATGTATTTTTTTCACCATTTTTTTTTTTATGCACAAGTGTTACAATAGTCAAAATCTTTAAAAAACAAACAAACAAACAATTAATGGATCTTGTCCTTGTCCCACTCCCGATTTTTTTAAATCAATAAACAGTTCTTCCATATTCTATTTATGACAATTCCTCGAAATTTCATTCAAATTCATTCAGATCTTTTGAAGTTATTTTGAACACAAACAAATAAAAAACTAATAAATGCCAGCAAAAACGTTTTTTATACTAATAATAGACAACTAATACTAATGGCTACCCATGCCAACTTTATTTATACTGCACTTTAACAACCACAGTTTAAACCAAAGTGCTACATAAGAGAGAAAAATGAAATATATGGGGAAAAAACATAGAAATAGAGCTAAAAACATAGTTGAAGATAATAGCTGATTAATATGTAACTAGAATCATTTCTTTATATTCAGGTGACATACCTTTCATTGTAACCCTCACTGGAAATGTTTGTATTTACCATATCAATTTCAGGCAATTTTACATATTTTTTTTCCCCACAAACAAGATACTTAGTTCCCGAGCCAGACAGAAACCCGACGTTACTCCGATCTGTTCTTGAGTTGAAATGTTTTCCTTTTGAAATGCGGTTGTTGTGTAAGCGGTGGGTGTGAGGAGTGCCAATGAGACAATACACCCCAACACCACGTCGCGGTGTTCTCTCACCTAAGCTGCTGCATTAGAAGGCTTACACCGAGACCATCCCTCAGCTTTGGGTTAGTCAGGATCCGTCTTGCGCTGCTCCAATGACACCAACCCGCTTGTCCCGTTCCCGACAAACTGCTGGTACCACCGAGCTAATTGTCTGCGGAGAAGCTTTGAAGTCTGAGGGTCAGCTAGGGGTCAGCATTTTGAAGTCACGGCCAAGGTTGGACTGGACTGAATGGGAAGGAACGTGGACATTCCAGGCCCCCAAAAAATGAATTAGCATTTAATAAGTTAGGCCATAGGTGGAGGCTGAACTGAACAGAATCAGCAGGATTTAATCATATAACTCGATCATCTGAGTGGTCACTTGCATGTTAGATTGTTATCTGCAAAAACCGGACCGGGAGCGATAACGCAAAGCCAAGTCATGAGACCACTTGACAGATAATAGCAGATACCGCAGATACATCCAGTTTTACGAAACTTTAACGCTCTGACATTTTGGCCACAAACATACGAGAACGTTCAGATTTGTGTTCCCACAGAACTGCAAGAAATACTTAAAACAAAAGAATACCTTCAATGCTCCAATGAACATACTTATTCAGTTAACTACAATCATCCACAATGTTTTTGGTAGTCTACAAACCGCAGATCAGACATGAGAGTGAAAAGTTCTCCTGTTCCATGTGGAAGTGGTGATTTTTTTCCTTCCTATTTTGTCTTTCTTCCCCACACCATTTGAAACCCTTCCTAAAGTTTAGTAAAAATCAGTGGCAGCTGCTGGTATTTCATTGAGGAAAAGCTCATTTTTTTCTGGCCTCCATCATTTCATATGTACCTTCTACCCTCTGTTCCTAGTCGGTTTTAATGAAGACAAAGACGTGGGGGGATTTGTAAAGTCTCCAGATCAGTTCAGCACAACCTAATCAAAAACCTGGAAAATGATCTGTTGGAGCGTGCTTCAAGATCATTGATTGGTTCCTTTCACTGTCAATCAAAAATGTATTCCCCCTCATCCAATCATCATTAAGATGCGGAGCGTCTGGGCCAGCCTACTGCCCAATAGACCCCCAGAGATACTCAGCATCCAATGGACGGGACTAAGACCAGAATTATAGGAGATTATAGCAGTGATTATAGGGGTGTTATTTCATGTTTACATGGCTCTTATAATGGTGAAAACCAATATTTAGAAAGTCATTAACAGGTTTTCACTGTTCAATTTCTTAACACTGAATCCTATTTCAAATTCACTTACCGTAGTCTGGTCTGCAACCAATTAACCGTGACAAATGAAGGATGACTGTCTTAGGTCAAAATTGACCATATCTATGACCGTGTCATAGTTTCACGCTATTCACTCCAAATCCTTTACAACACCCACCAAAGTGTCCAAGTTCCTATACTGATCATGGCCACTTGCAGGCGTGCATACAGTACAGTATGTGGGGGTTTGCAATCGCACGCTGTCATTTCTCTGCATTCAGAAACAATCTCTGTGGCAATTTCAACTTAAGCACAAATGTGCAATGTTTTTATTGATAATGACAGGGTGTAACTTCAAAATCTGCCAGCTCCATCCAGTAAATTGTTATTCTTTCTGATGGCAGCTCAATGACATGTGCTCCACACACACACACACACACACACCAGGGAGTGCTTTCACATCTCACCCTGACACGCGGCGGTAACCATCAGCGTAACAGTCAAAGGTCGCCCCAGCAGTTTAAGCCTTTCAGCGGTTGCTATAGGTTCTACCGAGTGGGCTCCTTGGGTGAATGATTTACTCCCTGGCAAGGCTGCTCCAGTTAGGATGGAAAGATGTCAGGTCAGCGGGGCACGACGGGACTAATTCATCCTTTTTTTTGTGCATTGTGCATACTGCTTGAAGAGTTTGGAACAGAAAACGGCATCCATTCACATCGCACCCCCATGACCCTGTCCTGGCGGCCTCTTTGCTACAAGAGCTCTCACGATGAAGTTGATGACATTTCCAAAGGCTGGGGAGAATTGTTAAAGCGACGAGTTGAACTGAGATTCGTTTTTCTGACACTTCCTGTGTAGATGCTTCACATTGCTAAAGATCCAGATGGCACACGCCTGTTGAAGAACTTAAGGCAGGAAGAAGGTGTCAGTGAGTGAGCTTCACCGCATACTCTTGCACTGACATGCTGGCTGGCATCCGTTACACGGGTTCAACAAAAACTAAACCATTAAAGTCAAAATCCACTTAAGGAAAGGAGAAAAGTACATTGTGGTGCAGAACCAGGACTTTGATTCAATATTGGAATCAGTGGAATTACCTACAGGACACAGGTTTTGATGTTGGGCGGATATTGGACTTTGACATGCACAAAACAAAAACACTTAAGTTACATAACAACTTAAGTTTTCAAACTCTTAGGTAGACAACTTTGACTCTGCCGAACGCGAACACAAGAGGTACTGTTGTTATTGTCAGTTCACAGGATTACTTAAAAATATTGTCGAGGAATTACCCATTGAATTTTGATGAGGATAGAATTCAAGGTCTTCTCCATCCATTCAACCATTCATCCATTTTTTTCTGCTTATCTGAGTCGTGAGAACAGCACACTCAGGAAATATAGACCAGGTAACTGGTCATCTCTTCCAGTTACACCGGGAGGACCCCAAAGCATCACAACCGGATGGATGTGTTTTATGGATTTGGAGAAAGCATTCAACAGTGTTCCTTAGGGAACAACTGTGGGGAGTACTCCGGGAATATGGGGTATCAGACCACCTAATTCAGGCAGTTTGTTCCCTGTATGACCCGGTGTCAGAGTTTGGTTGCGGACCAGTATCCAGTGAGGGTTGGACTCCGTCAGGGCTGGTCTTTGTCATTGATTCTGTTCATTACTTTTACGGACAGAACTTTATGGGTAGCCAGGGCATTCGAGGGTTTTCAGTTTTGTGGCCGCGGGATTGGGTCTCTGCTTTTTGCAGACGATGTGGTCCTGTTGGCTTCATCGAGCCGTGACCTTCAACTCTTTGTGGATCAGTTCACAGCTTAGTGTGAAGCGGGTAGGATGGGAATCAGCACCTCCAATTACGAGTCCATGGTTCTCGGCTAGAAAAGGGTGGCGTGCCGTCTCTGGTTTGGGGATGAGATCCTGTGGAGGAGTTTAAGTACCTTGGGGTCTTGTTCACAAGTAGGGGAAGGATGGAACGTGAGATTGACAGATATATGGTGCGGTGTCTGCAGTGATGCGGACTCTGCATCGGTCCGTTGTAGCGAAGAGGGAGCTGAGCCAAACGGCAAAGCGACCGGTTGATCTACGTTCCTACACTCACCTATGGTCATAAGCTTTGGGTAGTGACTGAAAGAACAAGATCGCTGGTACAAGCGGTCTAAATTTGTTTTCTCCGCAGGGTGGTTGGGCTCTCCCTTAAGATGAAAATCACTGTCATCTGGGAAAAACTCAGAGTAGAACTGCTGCTCCTGAAGGTGGCAAGACAAAAATTTACATGCACTTTTTGGCGTTACAGTCCACTTGCAGTCGGTCAAGAAAATGTAGCTGTACCGAGTTTAGGTTCGAGTGTTTATTCCCACAATGGACGGTTAGGGTTTACAGCACCTGTCTTTGCCTTGGCATGGAGACATACTATCAGAAACTAGTAGCAACAGAAAGTAGCAGTCTGGTTAAAGAACACAGAGGCCTGGCTGAGGACCCCAGGGCTGGGATAGAGCTAGATTTCCCTCCTCAGTCCAGAGGAGCCAGGCTCATTGATCGAGGCTGGAGAGCTGTGGAAGTCGCCATTTAGGCTGCAGCAATACAACTCTGCTCCTATTGATTGATGGGTCTGCTGCTGTTAATATCATTTATAGACACCGCGGTCCACACAACTCTATGACAGAGTAAGCCCACCCCATAATAAGTGGTAATTGATGGAGAGCCCATCCCTGCCTCCCCCACCTCACTCAAGTGACCTCCCACTGCTGTGGAAGTCAAGCAACACTGTTATGATGGATATGATCAGATTACATAACCCCTCTGCGGACGCCTTGTGGCCCCACTCAAGTGGGCGCATTGATTTTTGATTAGGACGCCACTCAACGCATCACACGGGGCAAGATGGGTCGAGTTTTATCCTGCAAGACCACGCATGATTTTTATGTATTATGTCCGCCATGGAGCTTTTCCATTGTTTTGCTTGCTTCTTTATGTGACAAGCAACATTTTTTATTTTCAATTCTTGTTTTTTTTTTTTTTTTTGCTTTTTCATGTAATAAATCAGTTGGACAATTAGCAGGATTACACAATTTCCAGTCAAAAAGCATCAATACTGAGTAGATGTGCCTTACCCAGTAAACACCACGCAGTGCAAAAGGGGCACTCTAGTTGTACTACATTCATACAGGTATTTGGTCATGGTAGAAAAAGATTTAAAACAAATAAGGGCCCTGAGCCTAACAAAGTGTCGAATTTGCTCAGAATTCCGTGGCAGGATGCTCATAAAAGATGCGGTTGCAAAGTTTTTAATTTTTCAGGCCCTGGATGGAAATAATTAATCTAGTAAGGTTGCTAATTTGAGCTCACTAGGCCCTTTAAAAAAAAAAAAAAAAAAAACACTGCTGTTTTTCCTCGCTAGGCAGAGTATCTATGATGATGGAAACGGGCCGTCTGTCATTTAAATCTATTTTTATTGCAATTAAACTAGACAAGTGGAGCCCGGTTGCGTGCGCGGCCAATGGCTTAACCGGGTTTGGAAAAGAGGGGGGAAAACACGCAACGCGGACAGATGGACTACATACCGCTTCTCTTTCTGCAAGCGTCGATTTTCACAGTCTGTGATGAAATGAAAATGTGTATCAGTGCACCTCAAGGGCCTTGTTGGCGCGAAGGTGGAGAGGTGCTCTTATGTGATTTATATGCCCTCATGACTTGTTTGACACCTGCAGCATAACGGCTCCTTATTCACCCCCTCCGCCAAAAATGTTATCGTTTCATTTCGCGTCTCGCTGGCAGGACCGCAGTCGGCGTACAGAACATGCCGAGCGAACCACAGACGTACTGGCACAAAAAAATAAAAAATAAATCCACGTGTGTATGTACGTGTGACCTCTGGCTGACCAGCAGCTGAAGGAACAAGGCCGAGGTTATGGTGCTGGAAAATGCATCTTAACCCCGAGGTCCACTATGAACAGGAGTTCTTGTTTCAGAATATTTTTGGCTTCTGCAGAGATGATGTCAAATGCAAACATCTAAAAAAAGAAACATTTGATCGAGCGGGGGCATTCACATGTAGCCTTGCTTGCTTAGGAACCAAATAGGACTGATTAGTTGCAGTGGATATGAAATCATTAAGTACATTTGAAGGCGTGACAGTTAATGAATTTTAGCAGCGTTTATGGGGAAAAATGTGCCTCGGAAGTAAGGTCAAAACTCGGCGTGCTGCCCGAGAGCTCATTTCAGCACGTGCGTGGCTTTGGCGACTTTAAATTGTCCTTAGGTATGAATGTGAGTGTGAATTCCCACTAGGGTGTCATGTCAGCAAAAATGAGGCAAAACGTTAAAGTACATGATAAAAAACATGACATTGGTGTATCTTCACAAAAATTCCCAAGTAAAAGTGAAAAGTGTGTTGTAATTACTGTAAATAACTTTGACAAGTACCATTTTTCCAAAAAGTTACTTTAAAGGAAAACTGCTCTTTTTGGAATTTTGCCCATCATCTATAATCCTTATGTGAGACATGACTACACGTGTCTCTCTTTTCTGTATGTTCTAAAGATTTTAAAACCGCTATAAAGATTCAGCTCATTAGTGCACATTAATGGGAAACCATATAACCGTAGACAGTGGTGTGAAAAAGAGAAGCGATTGTGGTTATAAAGCCTTTTCTAAAGCTTTGGAGCTCCGGCCAACCACAGTGAGAGCCAATATTCACAAATAGCATAAATATGCAACAGTGGTGAACCTTCCCAGGAGTGGCCAGCCAACCAAAATGACCCCAAGAGTGCCCCAATTACTCCATTAGGTCCCAAAAGACCCCGCAACAACATCTAAAGGAACTGCAAGCCTCACCTGCCTCAGTTAGGGTCAGTGTTTATGATTCCATCATAAGAAACATGCTGGGCAGAAAGAGGTCTAAAGCCAAAACCACCGCTGAACAAAAAGATCCTTAAGGCTCGTCTCTATTTTGACAGAAAACATCTTCATGATCCCTAAGACCTTTGGGAAAATACTCTGTGATCAGATGAAACAAAAGTTGAACTTTTTGTAAAGTGTGTGTCCCATTACATCTGGTGTAAAAGAAAGAACATCGTACCAGCAGTAAAATATGGTGGTGGTACTGTGATGGTCTGGGGTTGTTTTGCTGCTTCAGGACCCGGAAGACTTGCTGTGATAAAAGGAACCATAAATTCTTTTGTCTGCCAAAAAATCCTGAAGGAGAATGTCCAGCCAAGCTGAACCCAACTTGGGTTCTACATAGGTCAATGATCCAAAGGGGTCATTTGTGACCTCTTGGAGTCGTTGAGGCGCCGTTAAGTTCATCTTGGCTGGCCGGGCACTCCTGGGAAGGTCACCACTGTTTTGCCCTTTGTTAATAATGGCTCTCATTGTGGTTTTCTGGAGTCCCAAACATCTAGGAATTGCTTCATAACCTTGATCTGTTATATTTTAACGAGGAGGGCAATCACTTTTTCACAACTGGCCATGTAGATTAGGATTTTTCTCCTAAAAGGTTTCATTTAAAACTGCATTTTGTGTTCAGTTGTGTTTTCAGTGACTAATATTTAAATGTGTCTGGTCGAGTGGGTAGCATGTTGGCCTCGCAGTCAGGAGGTTCAGGGTTCGAATCTCCGTTGGGCATCTCTGTGTGGAGTTTGCATGTTCTCCCTGTGTGTGCGTGGGTTTTCTCCGGGTACTCCGGTTTCCTCCCACATTCCAAAAACATGCATGTTAGGTTAATTGGGGACTCTAAATTGTCCATGGGTATGAATGTGAGTGTGAATGTTTGTTTGTCTATATGTGCCCTGCGATGGGCTGATTACCAGTCCAGGGTGTACCCCGCCTCTCGCCCAAAGCCAGCTGGGATAGGCTCCATCATACATGCGACCCTAATGAGGATAAGCGGCATAGAAAATAAATGAATGAATGATAATCTGAAACATTTAAGTTACAAAAAACAGGAAATCACACCACGGGATATAAACAGGTTGGTTTTAGCCTGTAACAATTTAAATATCCACATTTTTCCGTGTGCAACCATTGAAGGAAAAGGTTTGGACATCCGTGGTCTAAAGTCTTCAAACTTAAATAACTTCTCCAAATCATACACTCACTCAAAATCCTCCTGCTAATCTCAACCTTCAACATGACGTTGAGTTGCACGCAATTAGAAGTCCATCAAACCTCTGTTTTCAAAAGCGCAGGCATCTGGAGAAAGTCCAAGCCGCTCCCTTGATGAGCACCGTAATGGTCACAGTCGACTGAAAGCTGTCAAGCTAAGATGCATGAGGCGGCGCATAAAGCGGACATAATTTCATGGCAAAGATGGGAAATGTTGTTACTATCTGATTATGGAAGTATTTTTGAAGGGGGGCGGCCAGTTTAAGCCTCTGCCTGCGGATTAGCGCTCAGGTTCAACTATTTCCGTGCATGCGTCCGCTCTTTGTAAAACGGCGTAAACAAAGGCTATCCATCGTAAACGGCGTAATTGCTGACAGAGGCAGATGGCCGTCGGTTTTTGATCATGTCCTACGATCATGCTTAAAATGAACAGCCATCC
>QODF01000046.1:3847187-3903436 GCA_024372805.1 Oostethus manadensis
CGTTGGGCATCTCTGTGTGGAGTTTGCATGTTCTCCCCGTGCGTGTGTGGGTTTTCTCCGGGTACTCCGGTTTCCTCCCACATTCCAAAAACATGCATGTTAGGTTAATTGGCGACTCTAAATTGTCCATCGGTATGAATGTGAGTGTGAATGTTTGTTTGTCTATATGTGCCCTGCGATGGGCTGATTACCAGTCCAGGGTGTACCCCGCCTCTCGCCCAAAGCCAGCTGGGATAGGCTCCATCATACATGCGACCCTAATGAGGATAAGCGGCATAGAAAATAAATGAATGAATGATAATCTGAAACATTTAAGTTACAAAAAACAGGAAATCACACCACGGGATATAAACAGGTTGGTTTTAGCCTGTAACAATTTAAATATCCACATTTTTCCGTGTGCAACCATTGAAGGAAAAGGTTTGGACATCCGTGGTCTGAAGTCTTCAAACTTAAATAACTTCTCCAAATCATACACTCACTCAAAATCCTCCTGCTAATCTCAACCTTCAACATGACGTTGAGTTGCACGCAATTAGAAGTCCATCAAACCTCTGTTTTCAAAAGCGCAGGCATCTGGAGAAAGTCCAAGCCGCTCCCTTGATGAGCACCGTAATGGTCACAGTCGACTGAAAGCTGTCAAGCTAAGATGCATGAGGCGGCGCATAAAGCGGACATAATTTCATGGCAAAGATGGGAAATGTTGTTACTATCTGATTATGGAAGTATTTTTGAAGGGGGGCGGCCAGTTTTAGCCTCTGCCTGCGGATTAGCGCTCAGGTTCAACTATTTCCGTGCATGCGTCCGCTCTTTGTAAAACGGCGTAAACAAAGGCTATCCATCGTAAACGGCGTAATTGCTGACAGAGGCAGATGGCCGTCGGTTTTTGATCATGTCCTACGATCATGCTTAAAATGAACAGCCATCCGTTTTCATTTGTGAAATATAAACTGGAAAGGGTTCACAGGAACTGCTAATTAATGTTTGTAATACGGGCTCCAAAAGCATTTTTTTGCCAGGATTTTTTTTTTTTTTTTGTTACACCAGCAGCGTAGCTCTCAGTTTCAAAAACTCAAGTAGCAATACTGTATTATCACATGAGAGTAATTGGGTTTTGTGGTAAAAATGCTTTGGAAGACACGCCAGCATGTGTGCTTTTTTGCAAAGCTTCGGGTGAGCTTTCAAGTCAGTAACAGCGCCACAGTGTGGTGTATTTGTACAACACAGGCGGTGTGTATATTTGTACAAATTTGTGTGCAGTGGTTCATTGGACAAATGCTTCGGCTTTGTCCCGCCCATCGGACGCTGAGCGTCTCTGGTGGTCTATGGGGCGGCGGGTTGGCCCCGGCGGCTCTGCTTCTGCACGATGATTGGATGATCAACCTGAGGTGGAAAAATTGACAGTGAAATGACTGAATCGGCGATCTTGAAGTATAAACTTCCACTTGAGCATTTTCAGGAGACTTTACCGATCCCATCCGTCTGTCTTTTATTGCCTTACACACTGGAATGCATATTTTGGAATATGTCAAACAATACTGTCATTTTTGCACGTGGACCAGGTAAAATGTCCATACAGAAATGTCCTTTTGATAAAGATGCCAAATTATGTGCTGCACAAAAGAATGACACAGCATGTAACTCATACAAGGGCAAGGGTGACCATATTTTGATTACCAAAAACCAGGACACCTGGCCTGGCAATGAGATACTCAACAAAGTTGTATGAGTTGATACATTTAAAGTATGCCTCGTCTGCATGAGTAGAAAATCGTACTACATCACAAAATGCGAACTGCAACCACAATTTTCAGTCAAAAGTGCACAACAAATGCTTAAGTTTTGGAATGTAACTTTTTTTTTCTGCAAAAAATATGCCCTCCAAAGTCGCAAGAACTTGTATTTTTGAACATGTGCATGCCGCCCCCAATTTTACGGGACTTCTACTCATTCAGCATTCAGAGGATTAACTCTGATTGCATTTTTGGGGGCTTTTTATTTGGCTTTTTGGCAACACTAATTCAAAAAGCCGCCCGGACAGCAGCCTCTGAAGGATTACGTTTCATGCGGCCCCGATGTCGTTCAATTTAGTGACGTAATGAAAACCAGGTATCTTTTTTGGGGGGGACCCCAACGCTGGCCGTTGATTGGCTCGGCCTTCTCTGGAAAAAAGCATCGCACAGGCAAAGAAAAAGCGAAAAGCGAGGAAATCTTAGGTGAGGTGTGCTGTCATGTGCGTCAACTCGTTTTATCAGGGAAATAATCGCTTGGAGGAAAATAACTTAGATATCCCACCAATATGAGTTCGAATTATTCAGAAATGTTGATTCTAACCTTATTTGACATGTGTGGATTCAAGTCTGATCTAGATTCATTGTAAATATTCCATAGGGTGGCGCCATATCATTCTGCTTTGACAGTGATGTCACTAATTTTTCCATTTAGCCTTTATGTGTGTAAACCATGACTCATTCATTCATTCATTTATTCATTTTCTGTACCGCTTATCCTCATTAGGGTCACGGGGATGCTGGAGCCTATCCCAGCTGGCTTTGGGCAAGAGGCGGGGTACACCCTGGACTGGTCGCCAGTCAATCGCAGGGCATAAACCATGACTCCAACTGGTAAAAACATTTTAAAAAAAAAAAACCCGTCTACAATGAATTTCCATGCGAAACCGCCTTTAGTGCAAAAAGTTCCACACAAGAAAAGAACATTGTTAATAATACAGACCAACAAACAAACTGTTCAATAGACCGGTGGACTGTCCTGAGGTGCAGTTTGTTGCTCTTTAAAATACGTTAAACTCCTGAACTGTCTTTGGGTTAATTGCATATCTAATAAGCACCACGCTGGGCTGGGCTTCTCCCCGTGTAACTGGTGGGGGGGTAAAAACGAACGGTTCCCAGCTGTGACTCGGTTCCCGTCCTTCATGTTCAACGAGGCGTTCAAAAGACCCGGTTCATTCGTGAACGTCACACCACTAGGGTGTATACACACCGTCCTTGTGCACACTGTACATTAGCATCGTGATGATGTAGTGCCCTCACCACGACATCCTTGCAGGCTCCCTCTCCAGTGACGAACTAGCGTTTTAGTTTCATAGCATAACGAGCAATTGACGCACACGCAGGCTGTAATATCCCAGTTTCATTTACTCCGCTCTCAGCATTGATTTTTTTTCCCTTTGTATAAACAACTCCCACCAGCTGCATTAATATTGCAGCCCAATTAGTTTGCACATTACTAAATTACCGGCAGATTAAAAGTGAAATAGCGCAGTTCATAACCCGCCCGCATAACTGCCAGAGAGGAAATTAATATGGATTCAAAAGGTCCTCTGAGACGAGCGCAGTAAAACAAAATCTATAAGGAGAAAGTCCTCTCCGCAGGCATGTCGGGAGTTTCCTGTCAGCAGCGGGCCGCCGGGGCAATTAATATGGCCTTTTAATTAGATTTGCATATGAGCATCGATAAGGCGAGCAGTTCACTCCACGTAGGTGGGCCGCAGGCCGCCTCCTACGTTATGTTTTTATTACCAATGAAGTCCCATAGCTACTGAGGTCAAGCAGAAGAAGCTGGATCTTTTGCATTCTTCAGGCCAGACCTCACTTTCCACATTTGACTTGAGTGGACGGTTAAACACGTGAGAAGAAAAGCTCATTCTTGCAAGATGACGGCATTCGCAAGAGATGGACTCTTCAATTCGTTGCATCAGTTTTGTAGTCATAAAGGAGTTGTAGAAAAAAAAATATATAAATTATCTTTCAAGAAAAAAATAAGAACTACGAAAATGCTGTCCGGCCCGCACGGTGGATGAGTGTGTAGCATGTTGGCCTCACAGTCAGGAGGTTCAGGGTTCCAATCTCGGTTGGGCATCTCTGTGTGGAGTTTGCATGTTCTCCCCATCCGTGCCGGGGTTTTCTCCGGGCACTCCGGTTTCCCCCCACATTCCAAAAACATACTTAATTGGCGACCCTAAATTGTCCATCAATTTGTCTGCCCTGCGATTGGCTGGCGACCAGTCCAGGGCGTACCCCGCCTCCCGCCCAAAGTCAGCTGGGATAGGCTCCAGCATACCCGCGACCCTGATGAGGATAAGCGGCATAGAAAATGGATGAATGGAAAATGCTGTCCTTTTCTCAACACTAAAGTTGGAATGTAGCAAGACAACGTCGTAATCTTACCAGGACGGTCATTTTTTTTCTAGAGCAAATCAGAATTCCATGAAAAGACGTGTTTTTGCACTAAAGTTGTTCAGTATATTACCAAGTATGCCTTCTCTCTATGGGTAAAACAAATATGACGTTACACAATACTATGTACTGTATAAGCAAGAACACAAAATCCAATGGACGAAACCTTAAAAAATGATTCCAAAAACAGAACGACACAAAGACATGATTTGCGTCGAGTCTGCTTATGTGTAACTAATATTTTCGGGAAATTGTGCCCTGTAAATTTGCAAGAACTTTGAAATTTGAACTGCCCTTGTGCGTGCGTTCCTCTGTCTTAAGACTTCAACTCGGCGAGCATCGGAAGATTAACTTGGTGCGTATGTTTGGCTTTTTCTTTGGCTTTTTGGCAAAACTAGTGCAAAACGGCAGCTCACAGGGCAGCCTCTCAATGGTTTACGTCTCAAGCGTCATCTCTATTCCTGTGACAGTACAATTAATGATCTAATAAATAAAATTGTCTCATTTTTAATAAAAACTGTATGTTATATTATTTTAATTGTATGATTATATATACAGTATGATATTATTATTACACCTATATAGTCAGTCTAAAAGTGCAGTGAATTTTCAGTCTAATAGCTTCTGAGGCACACTCACATAGCACAATCAGGGGTGCGCAACATTTGGATATGACCCATGGAAAAGTACTGTGCAAGAGGCAAAGACACAACAGTTGTCTTGTTTTCTCTCATTCACGAGCTTAACTTTCACTTTCTAGAGGGGCGCTGCAACTGCTACATAGATTCTGTTTACTTTCATTCTGGGCTCTTTCGTTGAACCGCCGCTTTGAAGTTAGAGTCCAGCGCTGTAACCCGATATATTACTCTAGGTCTTCCCCGAGCCCTACTACCTGGTGGACATACCCTGAACACCTCCCCATGGATGCATACAGAAGGCATACCCAGGAAGGCCTCCTCCATAGGTATGAATGGGGGTGACACCACCTCCAATGGAGGTTGTCACCCCCAGGCATCCGACCCAGATACCTGAGCCACCTCATCTGGCTTCTCTCAATGTGGAGGAGCAGTGGTTCCACTCCGAGTCTCTCCCGGTTGACAGCGCTTCTCATCCTATCTCTAAGGGAGAGCCCAGCAACCTGTGGACAAAAACTCATTTCAGCTGCTTGTACCCGCGATCTTGTACTTTCGGTCACTACCCAAAGCTCATGATTATAAATGAGGGTATGAACGTGGCTCGAGCTGTAAACTGAGAGCTTTGCCTTTTGTCTCAGCTTCCTCTTCACCACAAGGGACCGATGCAGAGTCTGCATCACTGCAGACGCCGGACCAATCCGTGTGTCCATCTGGCGTTCCATCCTTACCCGAGGTACTTAAACTCCTTCACTTGGGACAGGATCTCATCCCCGACCCAGAGATGGCACTCTACCCTTTTACGGGTGAGGACCATGGACTCGGACTTGGAGATGCTGATTCTCATCCTAGCTGATTAACACTCAGCTGCAAACCGATCCAGCAAGAGCTGAAGGTCCTGGCTTGAGGAAGCCAACAGGACTACATAATCCGCAAAAAGCAGAGACCCAATCCTGCGGCCACCAAATCGGAACCCCTTGATACCCTGGCTGCGCGTAGAAATTCTGGCCATACAAATAATAAACAGAATCAGTGACAAAAGGCAGCTCTGGCGGAGTCCAACCCTCTTTGGAAATGGGTCTGACTTGTTGCCGACAATGCAACGCAAACTACGACACCGGTCATAGAGAAAACAACACCTTATTTAGGTGGTCCAATAACCCATATTCCCTCAGTACTCCTTGAGGGACATGGTCGAATGTCTTCTCCAAGTCCACAAAAAACACAGAGACTGGTTGGGCAAACTCCCATGCACCCTCAAGAAGCTAGTCCACAGTTCCACGACCAAGACGAAAACCATACTGCTCCTCCTGAATCTGGGATTTGACTATCCTCCTCTCCAGAACCCCTGAATAGACCTTACCAGAAAGGCTGAGGCGTGTGAACCTACTACCGTGGGTTCACACACCCTTCAGTCCCCCATTCTTAAAAAGAGAGACCACCACCCCTTCCAATCCAGGTTGTTCTTGTTTCTTAGTCAGTACAGGTTAGTGTCCAATTGCATATTTTTGGAGTGGACCCGTTACCCGGACTCTGTAGTGGCATGATGGGCCGCATCACTACGTTAGGAAAAATTGTTCTTTGTGTTAGCTGCTACAATAACAATGTCGCTGTTGCTTTGTTTATACACAGGTCACCTGCGTGAATACAATATTGTTGGCGTTTTTTGGAAGTTTTTTTTAAGGACTTCATAATAAAAATTGGTGTGCCCCGTTATGTGCGTTGTTAGCTCCATCATGCTACCTGTTTTCATCTTGTTATAATATGGACATTTAAAATATGTCCGGAAAAGTGCAAGAAATGTGTAGTCATGTTTCACGGGAAGAGTGTGGATGATTCCACACAAAAAAAATGTCTTTAAGCAAAGATTTTGCTAAATGTTTTGCGCAAATAAGCTGCAGAAGTCACTAATGCTACCGCCAGGACGACGGAGGAATTCCATAATAAAAGCACATCTAGGTTGCCTTCAAGGGGAATCAGATCTTTTTTGTGTGGCCGTCTTCATTTGTTTTCAAAGACGTTTAATGTATATCTTTTTTTTTTAACAAAAAAAAAAAAGTTTGGCAAACATCTCCAGGAAGTGTGAAGATCCTGAAAAACTCTCGACTCGGTGCTGAGATAATTTGCAAGCATGTAGGTGACACCATGGGCAGTACGGGTGCGTGCAAATAACGAGATGACTGACTCCTGCTGCACCCGCCGGGAAGGCAGAATTCCAGCATCCCAAATGCATCAGCGCCTGCGCGTCACACCCGAGGAAGTGCACAGCCCGGGTGAGAAAACACCTTTTATTTTACGAGCGTATGTTCACTGAACTCCTTTCCACATAATTCCACCACGTATGCACAAAGCACCTGAGGAGAGAAGACGTATGTCTAAAAGGTGTTAAACTAATAAATATCTATTTGTGTTACAAAAAAAATACTGTATATTTAACACTTTTTATTGGTACTCAAAGATCTTTCCATTTCCCACCCACAATTAGATAAAAAGGACTATTACAACCACATAAAAAAAAAAAGAAATACCCTGTAAAGCAAGAATGCAATCCCAATCAGGAGAAAAAAAACAAAAACTCAGTCTGATGAGCAAAAAAACCTTTCATCCTGTCGCTCCTTACAGCTCTGGGCTCTCAAATGCCGTTTAATAAATAACTTTCAATACAAGCTGAGCAGAGGAAACCCTAAAATAAAACCCGTCCGGAGTGGAGGCAGTTGCCATTGTTACTAACTAACTTTCAATATCATACAAACCGAAAATAGATTATGTGAGCTGGAGCCAAGCCAAGCCCTGTCTCTACTGTGTCTGTGTGTGAAAGAGTAAGAGGCGTGAGTCTGTCTAGGCAGGGGCGGTCCCTGTGTGTGATCGGCCAATCACAGAGCGTGAAGAGTAAATACTTAGGTAGTTACCCAATGAGTATTTTCCTTGATCACAAGGATCGTCCAAAACGAGTTTCCGGCTCATCCGTAGTTAGAAGTCATAATCTGATCAGAATAAATTCTGTTTTTATGAGGATAAAGTTCAAATTTGGCAAATGTTTGTGTTTTTTGAGACTCAAGTTGTAATATTTCAAGCGAACATAGTATACGACTCAAGAGGTACTAATTTGGAACCTTGGTTAGTGACATTAATTTGCCGGAGACGGTCAGATACCGATGTCAACGGAATCCAAATGTTCCGTAAGAATCAAGTAAATCCAATGAATCCATTTTAAAGTGCCAAAACACAGTTTTTTGTATATATATATAGTTTTTCCAACGCGCGGTGTTGACGCTCTTCCGCACTTAGAAGTTGACTATCGGAGAAGACGGATGCGTTGCAACCGATAAAGGTCTATTGAACTCTTACCTCCCAGCGCTTCTCAAGTGAGCAGTCGGCACTGAAGGCGGCCATATTGTGTCCATAAGTGCAAATTGATTGATATCGCCGCAAAGCCTGGGCGAGACGGAGCACACGCCATTGGAACCCGATGTCAATTATATATGTTTGTTTCTTGGGGGAAATGGCCACTCAGTACGTTGGATCAATGGGTACATCCAAAGGTCACAGCTACACACTTATGGTGTGGAGGAGTTAGTGTGTGTGTGTGTGTCTCCAAGAAGTGTATCCACTTTTTATATACTGTATACACTGGAACTTGTCCAACATAATAGATGCCACGGATTACCATTGGAACGTCATTCAAAAGGCACTTGTGCATAATAGGGGACAGTTTTTCAGGTGCAAAATTTGACTTCGTGGAAGATGCAGTCTGCCCTGCGATTGACTGGCGACCAGTCCAGGGTGTGCCCCGCCTCCCGCCCAAAGTCAGCTGGGATAGGCTCCAGCATACCCGCGACACTAATGGGGATAAGCGGCATAGAAAAGGAATGAATGAATGGAAGATGCAGTCTTCATTGCATCCTAAGTCATCAACCCATTGCTATTTAGCTGCAGAGGAAACCGGTTCAGGTTATCAGAATAATAACGGCGTCGTCGGACCGAACCCGGGCGCTACAGCGGCTACCTGTCCACCGCGCCTGCTGTTTACTCAGCTGCCGGGGGCCAAAAGGGAAACGGGGGTCGTGAAATATTTCATTTCCCAAGTAAAACATCTCCTCTGGTCACAGTGATGGATGTGCAATCAGGCCCAATGACTCGTTATTAGCCCGAGCCGGGGATCCACCGGAGGAAATGAGGGCAAGAAAGAAAAATGTTGTTTATATCTCGGAACTTTGTCACTTTGTCAGAATTTCGGAACGGGAAGTGAAGAAGAGGACGCTGTGAACGTTTTAAAATGGATTGTCTCGCATTTTACTTAACGCCTCATGAATAGTAGTGTTCAAAATAGGAGCAGTGCAATGTGACTAACCGGATGAATCACTGTTGTTATTTTTATTGCCACGTGGCAAACAAGTTACCAGTAAGTGCGGTAGATTCTCAGGAAACAAACAAGACCCGGCATTCGTGATATGCACGCATGCAATTAGTTGAAAAGGGTGTGTCCAAAAAAAGTAGCAGAGTCTGCCACTTTACAAATTCAAAATTATTTTGCACAAACATTTTTGTTTTGAGGATTTGGCAATCCTGTAAATGGCTAAACTAATATTCAGTTTTTGACAACTTTAACACTCTCCTTTCAACTAATTGCCCAATTGCACCGCCTTAATGCTGGGTCTTGTTTTCTGAGAATCCACTGCACCTACCGGTAACTTTTTTGCCATGCAGCAATAAAAATGTACTAATCACATTGATTCATCTGGTTAGTCACATTGGACTGCTTTTATTTTTAACACTACTGTAGGTGTAAAACTGGCGGAAACCCACCCCTTTTCCTCCTTGGCTTTCTTTTTTGACAGCAGATGGTGCTGCAATCTCTTCAGAGCTGTGAAAGCTTCCGGAATCCCACAGACATGCACCAGTAAAGAGGAAAAGAGAGTGGCAAAGTGTGGGCGGCGGTGGGGGGTGGTGGAAAAAAACTGGGGCTTAGTTCCTGAGTTGAGGCAAATGTTTGTTGAAATAAGTGGAGATTTCCTGCTTTTCCTTTGTGGAGTGGGGAAAAAAAAATGGCTGATACTTTCCCTCCTGCTGTATCTCTTTCTTTACTTCCTTTCCCTCACTCCCTCTCTCAGTCCTGTTTGACTTGCCGTCTTGCACTCGTAGGAAGAGAGGATGCCGCTCAGGCTCTAGCAGCTTGGAATGATGGGAGGCGTTACGGATGTAAGTAAGGCTGCGTTCACACTTGTGATTTGGACTTTTCGGACATTTTACCTGACCTAAGTCAAATGCCGTCTGCTGGGATTACCTTTACAAGATTATTTTTTCTAGCTCAGATTGCAAGCTTGTAAACCAAGGGTGGGCAAACGTTTTGACTCACGGGCCACACTGCGCAAAAAAAGTTGGTGGAGGGGCCGTCTGTATGTAGGTGGCATCAAACACTTGCTCACGGTGCAACCAAACGAAAACACATCCACAACAAGGTAACGCTGCCCATAAATCCAACTAAAACAACTACTAAGCACTAAACCAAAATAAATGCATACAACATGAAATGGTTATTCCCAAATGCCCGCAAGACATGCTGGGTAGCCCAGCGGCAACAACAGTATGAACCAAAAACAATAAAACATTTGATATCAAGTGTACGTGAACTACTCTTTGTTTACTTCTCTGACGACATCCTGGACATATTTTGCAATCAAGCACAAATGCGACAAACACGGCAACAGAGTAGCACAAGCTACCCGGCATACCTTGCGGCGGGAATACATGGGTGTTTTTTTGGCATGTGCATTGCTTGTAGATATTGTTTGTATGCCCACATGGTGCAGGTGGTGGCTTGCTTTGTGTGTTGTTGTGATGACCTTTTGGACTATTTTTGGCAACTCAAGTGTAGCACAACAGAACTGCAAGCCATGTTGGAAATTTAAAAAAAAATACAAATGAAATTTGGAAATGGCCGGTGGGCCGGATTAGGTTCTTTAAGGTGTGGCCTGCAGGTTCTGCTTACGTATTTGTCATTTGTGCATGATTTTTGCCGTCATGTTAACACCGGTCTGCGTCTCTGGGCCGAGGAGCGTACACATATGAGCTCAAGTGAACCGAACCGCCCCAGAGTTCACTTGCAAGCGTGCCGAGCGCTTTCCAGTTCCTTTGAACTGAATTCAAACAAGTGTGAGCCATCAGGCTAATACTGCGCGAGCTGTCACTGTGCAGGATAACATTTCCTTGTTCCCACTCAGCACAGCCAGTGGAAAGGAGAGGCGGGCTAAGAGTTAACACGTTAGGGAAGCGTAGTGTGTAAGGAGGAGGAATGTGCACTTGAATGCGTGAAAAGGGGGCTTGAAGAAGGGGTGTCGGCGTCTACAGTGGGTGGCGGGCCGGGAAAAGGAAATGAAAAGAGAGTGCAGCGAGGCACACCACTCTTTCACCATGACAAATGCTGGTGGTGGTGGTGGGGGAGATACCTGACACCCCATGGGGGTCTACGTGCACCTGCACAAGCGCACCTCAAGTACAAGCAATCCAAAAGCACTAGTGGAAGCTCGCCCGTGTGTAACACAATTACATTAATTACAAAATACATCGTCATAATGGGATGTGCTTTCAGCGAAATCCAAGAGAGCTGTCGCCAAAAGGCCGCCTTTAAAAGGAGATACTGTACTCACTTCCTGTAGATGTTTTCTACAGTGCTGCAAACATTGAATTTGGACAGATAAAAGCAATGCATTTATTTTTAGAATAATTATCTTTAATATACAGCGTATGGTATAATTTTTCAAATTGCAAGTTTGTCAAATTAAAGTGAGTTGTTTTTTTCTAGTAGACTTCAACCGCCATTCCCTTCTTTGGTTATTTTATGCTTGCTTAACAGTTGCTGTAACCGCGACTCTACTACACCGTCTCTAGCTTTTCTGATTGTGTTTTTATTTCGTAAAAAATCCAGCAAAAAAACATTTTTGCACCTTATAATACCTTCCGACGAATACATAAATTGATAGCACCCAAACTGGGCCCATTGCTTACTTGGTTATAAGGTTACACGTGCAGGCTTTCATGTAGACAATAAAGAGCTTAATAAGCGTTTCAACAGGCGGTCACGAGCATCATGTCATGCGTCTTCCATTACCGTTAACATATATCACATTCCGCTGGCATGTTATCAAATCTTTGGGAGGAGGGCTGAATTAGCAGAGGTGGTCGGGGACGCTGCTATAACCCAATTGTGTCGAGGGGACATGGACGCCTGCGCTCGCATGAAGTGCTGCAGGAAGTCGGTGTGCTGCATGTACTGCATTTTACCTCCAAATGTCTCTAAACAACTTAAAGGCAACACCTGTCTATTGGGACTGTTTACTTCCCGTCCTTATAACCAGCACTTAAGCGGAATATGTTAGACATATATACTGTACTGGCATTGGTTTTCGGTGTAAACTAGCAGCAGTCACTCATAAGGTTACTATCTGACAGTGTAGCTCGGGTAAAGCCAACCTTTTCAACGCAACCTTAGATCCTCGTGAAGATGTGCAATATGGCAGTCTGCCGAAAAGCACGCATGTGCCACTTTTGGCCGGGTTGTATTTGTATCTGAAACAGGAGAGGTAAAGCAATTTGAATAAGCTTGCACTTCACTGCAAGTTCTCAGTCAAGCATCTCATTTTGCAGTTCTTTTTGCAATTATTCATGTATTATTACATATTATATATACATTTATATACATACATATTATATGTGTGTAGGTATATGTATGTATATATATATATATATACACATACACATACACACATAAATATTTATACATACACACGCATAGTGTATATTAGATATTATTTATCTATATTATGTATGTTTTTTTTTTACCAAATGAATGTGTGTTAAGAAATAATGGAATCCTTATTGACACTTATTTTGCAACCAAATTCCCCCAACATCATACATAACAGAGCTGTTTCTTCGTTTTTTAAAAATGTGAATAAAAAATAACTAGACACATTTTTTAAAGTAAATTTTATAAATGATGTATGTCTTTATTCAAATAAGTCTTTATTCAAACAAGTTTTGCATGAATTATTTTTTAAATATTTCTGCAATTACTACTTACATGTATTTTTTGGTCAAATAAAAGAATCATAACTGACATTTAAGAATATATATATATATATATACGAAAATGTTAATCCAATTATTTAATCTATTTTTTGTAACTAAGTGATTGTTTTTTTTTATTCCGTTTTTTTTTTTTTCATGTCATTAGCTACTTTAAACATTTATGAAAAAAATATCTCCTAATTATCACGATACAGTGGAGAATGTATGTTTAAGAGCAAAAAGCTTTTTTTAAGTACAACTTTTTGGGAAACTTAAATGTAGACTGGTCAAAAGGGATTTTTTTTTTAAATAAAAAAAACAAATCAATAAGACTGTTTTATCATAGAGTTTCAATTTTTCGGTATTTTATGTGTGCCACTCTTCCTTATATAGTTCTACTTGTTTGGGAAAGGGAAGGATTGAGACAAAATGGTTATAATTCGACACTTCCTGAGTGATAAAGACATTCCCTCCTTTCTCCACACAGCAAGCCGGCTGTGTTGCAAGCGTGTGTGTGTGTGTGTGTGTGTGTTTTATTGGGTGCAGAAAAGCTTCTGGGTTAATCTGATATTAGTCAAGAAGGTTCATTCTCACTAACAGCCTTAGATGCGTTGCACGGAGCGATGCACTAAATGAAACGCACGTGCCGGTGCTGCGTGCTGAAAGGTACACGTTCAAAACAAAACTGGATCATCATTTTTTTGGGGCTGGGAATCCACTCCAAGCCCTGAAGCGGTTTTATGGTTTGTCTCATAATTGATAAAACGTGGGATAATGCACATTTCCCCTCACAAGGCAGCCAAATCAAACCTCATAATGTCTTTTTGTTGTTATTAAGTCAATCAGCATCATTTGATGAGCAGCAGGGTGGCGTCTGAGGGGACATCTGTTGCACTAATGCCCGACTGAGCAAACAATATGTTTTGAATTAAGATTTGACCCGGCAATAAGCCTTATCGTATTTATAAATCATAGTGAGTTAAATATGCTTTGTAAGGAGATTAGGTCATCTGGACTAATCCACCCCCGTCCTCGTCCTGCCAGTCTCCCGGCAACGAGGGCAGAGAGAGATGTAATCCACATTCATAATCCAATGATTCTTACAAGCTGTTTTCTGTTGTTATTTGTGTTGCATGAATATCATTCTAATCGCCTTTAAACGCTCGGCCGCTGTCTGCTTTACAGACGCCCCGGGCAAGTCGTCTACGTGCGGTTTTCGAACAAATAGCCACCAAATTCATCACTGATTCACCTACTTTTGAAAATATCATTACTCCACTTGGTTTGGTTAGGCCGAGGTGAACACTTTATTGAAATCCCACTATCCAAAAGCAGCAAAAACAGTTTAGCATAACAAAAGACTTAGCGTCGTCGCAAAAACAATGTGGCAAAACAAATAATGCTGGTCTGCTGGGAAAAATTAGCATTGCAACAAAAAATATTCTTTTGGGGTTTTAATGATACAAAAAAAGGGTTTTTTGGTGTGGAAGTGGTACTATTACGGGAATAAAGTAGTAACGAACAAATGTACTAAAACTTAGGCATAATCTACACGAATAAAGTCATAATATTACAGGAAAGTTTGCTACAAGGATGCCCAACATGTGGCCCGGGGGCCATTTGAGGCCCGCCGCTGTGTATTTATTGGCTCACAGTACATATACATAAATATAATTTATCCAAAGAACAAATAAAAACAGTAAAAAAATGAGAAAACGTCAGTTGATGTACAAGAATAAGGTCATTAGGACAAAAAAAGTTGTAAGCTATCATTTTAGTAGTATTTAGTATAATTTGGAAAGCCATAATACAATGATAAACAAAACAACAAAGTTGCAAAAACAAAGTCATAATGTTGCCAGAATAAGGTCAACCATTATGGGAATAAATTAATAATTCAATAATGATACAAATGTACAGGAACAAGGTAGACATGTACAAAGAACAGAAAAAAGGACAAAACTGTTGTAATTTTGCGAGAGAAAAGTCGGAATATTAAGCGAAAAAAGTCGTATTCTAAAGAGAAATTTTTTCACAAGAATAAACTTCTAATATTAGGAGCAAAAATAATAATTTTAGCAGTATGGGGTTGAAATATTAAAGACAAAATATAAGTTGTAATATTATGAGAAACAGACAAAATTGTTGTCATTTCTGGGAACCAGGTTGGGGAAAAAAGTCATAAGATTTCAAAAAGCAAATTTTCTAAGATTATTTAAAAAGAACATTGAAATATTTGGAAAAGTCCCCCCAAAAAACAATAGCAGAAATGTAAATTTCATGAAATACCAAAATGGCCCTAGCACCCTCTCATTTTTCAGTATGTGGAAAAAGTCCAGACATCCCATCTACGAGATCAAAAATAGTCTCAAGTGTACTCGACTTACTTGTATTTGGACAAAGAGCCCCACTTTTATGAGAAAAATGCAGAACAGTGTAGAAAATGCCATTACTTGACTTGGCTGTTTTCGGTCCAAAAATGCTTCAAGAGAAAAGTTGTCTTACAAAGTTTGCACTGTAGTTTGCTGTTTTTTCCGTCCAAAAAATGTTTACCTTTAAAAGATTAACTTGTTATTTGTGTAGAAGAGTCACAGGGTAAAACATTGGAAGAAAATTATAGAAAAACGTAATACGAGCAGATTTGAATTTTAACTAGATTTTCTAAACCGTGCAAAATTGTCATTTTAAGACTTTATACTTGCATGATTATGACTTTTTCTCTTGCTTTTGAACTGGTGGATTTTACCAAGAAATTCTCAAATAGCATGCATAATCAAATTCAAATTCATATAATAAAAGATTACTTTGTTTTCATAATTTTATGACTTCATTAAAAAAAATGTTTTATGTTTTCTTGTTTTTTGAAATTGTGTAATTCGACAACAGTTCAAACATTTTTTTTACAATTGCATTTATTTTTCACATAATTTTACAACTTCATTCTCGCAACTTTTTTCCCTTGTATTTTGGTTTCAGGTTTATCATATTTTATGCATATTTAGAGTGATACTCGATAAAAAAGGTGTGTAAAATATGCACATATTTAGCCTTCATTCGAAATGCAATGATACCATTGAAAACAAAACAAAAACACTAATAGAAAATTAATTTCAGATTTTTTGTTTCCTTTTTCAATTAAATCAAAATGAATTAGCAACATGTTCCTGTTAAAACCTGCACCCTTTTACGTACTGTTGTTTTTATGTGGCCGTTCATTGGAGACATTACGGTAAACGCAGACAAAATCTGACAACAGAGGAAGCGACGGTGAGAATGAAACGCCAGAACAATATTTACATGCTGCCGCCATGTTGCTCGCTGCATTTCGGTCTTGACTGACTTTGATGGGACCAGCCCGTGGAGCTAAGACCGCCATGCCCGCTGTTATTAGTCGCTATGAGTTCAGCCCGTGCAAATCTGTTAATGCATAAGACCATAAGAGCTGCTTATGTTCCCAGCCGGGTCAGAGTGAAGACACATCAGATTAATATTTGATCATGCAGAAGGGCCCTTAATCAGATTGGCCTATTCCCTCCTCGGCCATTATCATAATTGTTCAGATAAACACGCTTGTCTTCGGGGCCGGCGGGGAGACGGGGATTCCGCCGGCACCGAACCCAATTAATGCGCGATGGATGCCCCCGGACGGGACGGGCAGGCACGTCGTGCGCGGGGGAGGGCCTAGCAGACTGGGAAGGGAAGTGGGCATGGAGGCTAACGACCCATCAGCCACCTTGCCAAAAGCACTATGACACCAACAAACAAATTAATGGGCATTATGTTTAAAGTACTCTACTGTACTTTCACGCAAGCGTGCATTCAATGGAGGGGGTGGGGGGGGTGTTAGAAATATAAATAAATACATTAATTCATTAAAATAAATACATACAATTTTAAATACCCAATACTGAAATGATAAACAATAAAATAAGTGGTGTGGAAAATAATCCAAAAGTAAAAAAATATAAATTAAATTAAAAAGAAAAAAAGTATAAAAAAAAGTTATTATACCGTAATAAATATATATATTTAAAAATCAATTAAAAATTAATTCAATCATTTTCTACACCGCTTATCCTCATTAGGGTCCGCGGGTATGCTGGAGCCTATCCCAGCTGACTTTGGGCGAGTGGCGGGGTACAATAATGGTAAAAAAAAAAAAAAAACAATCTTCACCTTTTTTTGTTTGTTTTGACAAAACAGCTTCTACATATGTTAGCTCCACCCACACCGTCATTTCCATCGCACCCGGTTTGTCATAAGCCCGGCGAAATAAACGAGCGAGTCACGTCCGCCATCCATCCTGCTCCCGTGCACGGCACTGTGCGCAGGAAAGTCCTGGCCCATTAATCTATGTTGACTGGCTGGAAATTGCATCTTTGTAATGAGTATTAGGTGTGCATCTACATGAATTAAAGCTCAATGAGCCTCTGATTGATCACCTCCTCCCCAAACGACGCCCACGAACGCGATCATTATTGTTTAAAAGTGACTCCATCATATCGGCATGATTAAAAGTCTCGCCTCCGCCGACAGCCCAGATAAAGTTAAGACGCGCTTTGAGGAATCGACTGCATGGTTTGTTGCCGTGCGGCTTTAAAATGGCTAAAGCACAAAGTAAGCTCGTAAAACTCAACTCAACCAATAAATTAGTCATGTGCATACTGTTATTTTGTGTTTTGTGAAACCTGGTTCACTCTTTGCAGTTTCTTTTTGTTTTAGCTATCTGATTCACCTAGCCAAAAAGCTACCTAGCTGAATTAGCCGCTCTTGCCGCCCTCCAAATTCCACGCCGTATTTTATTATTTTTTACATTTAAAAAAGTATGATATGGTTTTTAAAAACATGTAAACAAGGAATATACAGAAACATTATATATAGCATATTATGGCAATGAGAAGTTATATGGACAGTGTCATATGTTTTCAAACATTAGCTTAACCTAGCTAGGCAGCTAGCACACCAGGGCCAAGATAATGCTACCTTAGCTCGTTTGTTTTGGCCAATTTTGAACAGAAAAAATCTACTTTGTCAACCAAATAGTAGTTTTGACCCCAGTCAGTTTAATACAGTCACAATATATACAGCAAAATATGAGAACGGGGAGTTATATGTACGGCGTCGTGCTTGTTTTCAAACATTAGCTTAACCTAGCTAGGCAGCTAGCGCACCAGGGCCAAGATTATACTACCTTAGCTTGTTTCTATTGGCCAATTTTGAACAGACAATATCTACTTTGTCAACCAAATAGTAGTTTTGACCCTAGTGAGTTTAATACAGTAACATTATATACAGCAAAATATGAGAGATATATGAATAGAGTTATATGTACAGCGTCGTGCTTGTTTTCAAACATTAGCTTAACCTAGCTAGTAAGCTAACACATCAAGGCTAAGATAACACAAAACTAAGCTAGTTTATTTTGGCCAAATCGCTGGAAAAAAACTATTTTTACGATATTTTTGAAAGCTTTAAAGTCAGGAACACTCGCAAATATGAGCGCTTAGACAAAATGGCGCAACTCGCTTAATTTTGAATGCAAAAACTGCTTTGTCAACCAAATAGTGGTTAAGTTCCCAGGCAATTTAATACATTAACATTATGTACGGCATACAATGGGCATGGGGAGTTATTTGTACGGTGTCGTATTTGTTTTCAAGCATTAGGTTAGCCTAGCTAGTAAGCTAACACATCAAGGCCAAAATAATACTACTTTAGCTTGTTTAATCTAGCCAAATAGCTGGAAAAAAGATTTTCGCTACAGTTATGAAAGCTTTAAAGTAAGGAACCCTCGCAAATATGAGTGCTTCCACAAAGAAGCGCACCTCGCTTAATTTTGAATGCAAAAAATGCTCTGTCAAATAAATAATGGTTTTGTATCCAGTTTATTTAACAATTAAACAATAAAAGAACCTCAAATCAAAAACAGCAAAATCTAAGAACATCCTTGATTTTTTTTTTTCCAGTATGCAACTGTGGCAAACGTTTGGACTTAAGCAATCGCCTCCTAGGAAATATATAAAAATAGCAGCTCCTCGTCACCTTTGACGTTTTTACCGTACTTGGCTAATGTTTCCCCGTGACGTCTATACGGTAATTACGCTGCCAAGCGCCCCGTTGTGCTAATTATACCAAAAACACCCTCATTAGCAACATCAAAATAGCGTCTTTCCGTCCCCACGGCCATGGGCGCGCTTCGTGAAACCTGGTCCTTTGATTGCAGTCTCTTTAATAACCCATGCAAAATATTGCATTCAAATATTGCATTCAAATATTGCATTCAAATATTGCAATATGAGAAAGTGATCGGCTGCAGCCTTCCATCTCTCCAGGACCTGTACGTCTCCAGAACTCGGGGGCGAGGAGGCCGGATACTTGCTGACCCTTCCCACCCTGGACATGGACTATTTGAGCCACTCGCCTCTGGCAGAAGGTTACGGTCCATTCGGACCAGAACCTCTCGCCCCAAGAACAGTTTCTTTCCTGCTGCTGTGGAACTCATGAAAACTTTATAACATTTGCACTATGCTCACTTTATAACCAGTATTTTTGGCACCTTATACTACCTGCACTAAAAACACTCTCATGCCTTTACTTATCAGTGATTTCACCTTTTTACTCAGGGTTCTATGTTTAGTTAGTTCTATGTTTATTTAATACTCTATGTTTACTTAGAATTCTACGTCGCACTGAGTTGCCAAAGCAAAGTTCCTAGTTTGTGAATTGTTCACTTACAATGGCAATAAAGTTTTTCTGATTCTGATGGCAACATGGTCCAAAGAACCAGGAAGAAAAGCCAAAGAGAAGCAATCCTCATTACATCCATACATACATCTTCTACCTCTTATCCGAGGTTGGCAGCAGCCTAAGCAGGGAAGCCCAGACTTTCCTTTCCCCAGCCAGCTCCTCCCGGCGGATCCCAAAGTGTACCCAGGCCAGCTGAGAGACATAGTCTCTCCACCGTGTCCTGGGTCTTCCCCGAGCGTACCTACTCCAGAGTTTCTCACCTTACCTTCTCACTCATTTTGGCCGCTTGTCTTGATCTTGTCCTTTCCGGTCTTTACCCTATGCTCAAGCTGTACAGTACACAAGCGGTCAAACGTTTTAGAACACTGTGCAAAAGTAAGCGGTGAAGTGCCAAAGATATTCAGAATGACACAAAAATGGCTGTTTCAGGTACCACCAAATGGGGCAACAATTTAAAACTGTCCTGCAGAACTGGGGGTGGATCAAGCATTTAGCAGCCAGCTGGTGCAACTAATTCCTACAGGTGTTCCAAGTTCTGGAGTAGTTAGTACCTCCTCTGTGTCCATAAAAGCAGTGTTTGGAACACACTGTGGTAGTATACCCGTGTGAGCATCAGTACTGGGGAAAGTAATTTGTTGCTGCAAAAATGGCAATAAAATGGGGTATTAACAAGGGAAGAGAGACAGAACACTTAATAATTCTGGTTTTCCTCCAGAACTTTTGACTTGTATCTCCCTATAAAGAAAATGGTAAACACAGGAAGTCAACAAACTGTCAGTAATTGAAACACGGGTAGGAATACTACTTTTGCAATTGTACATTTACTTTTGTACATTTTACAAACAAACCATCACAAGGCATTTTTTTTTTGTGTTATCATCAGCAGCTACCCAGAACAAGCGAGCCTCTCGATTTCATAACCGACGGCGCCAATAAGCGGGGATACTTTACGCCATCTGCAGCCCTTGCGGAGATAATTAAAGTCTATAAATGAATCAAGCGCAATTAATTAGACCCTCGCAGTAGTACATCTTTTGCGTGTATAATTTATATTTATTGATTTGCTGCTTTTTCATTAGAGCAGTGAGATAACAGCGCTGATGCATTAGAGGGGAAAATGCACCATTAGCATGCGGCTCGGCGGCTGAATTGATAGATCGGCGGGCGCGCCCCGCAGATATAAGGCGGTGTAAACTGTCATAAACACCAGCAATCGATGACGGATATTTCACGCCATATCTCTCGCTTGATTGATGGTGTTTTTTGAGCGCGCTCCCCCAAGCCCTGCCCCTCCCTTAATGGGGGCCTGATAGGCATGCAGAATTTACTGTTTAATCAGAGCTTACAATTTATGGCGGGCCGGAAGCGGCGTTGGCGGCGGCCGGCTACACACGCTTACGATTGGTCCCGCCGTAAGTGCTGCGCTCGTGTTATTTGCTCCCGTCAGCAACCAATATGGCCGTGCATTAGGAGCTTTGTGCCTCTCCACTTGATTTTTTTTTTTTTTCATTGACTGCGCTGACATCGTTCATCACCACCTGATTTGCCTCGCCGAGTAGGAGAGGAAGCCGGCCAGCCTGCAGAGGATTAGATCCGGGCGCGGTTTTGACTTCAAGTGTTCAACTATAGCACATGTTTTTACTTGATTCTGTTTCATGGTTCATATGCACTTTCTAGATTTATAGATCTAACAAGTTCCCATAGGCCTGCTGTCTCACACACACACGCTTAACTTTCACTTATAGAGGGGCATGGCAACTGCTATATAGACTACTTTCATTCTGAGCTCTCCTTCCATTTTCCTCATTGATGTCTGTGCCAAGCGCTGTGACCAAATATATTGCTCTTATTTTTTAATACTATTTGACAATTTGGATACGTCTTGGCGTTTTTATTTCATGTATTCAAAGTATACCTCAACTTTTAACTCAGCCATTCTTGGGTTCGTACAACTTTTCCAAGGGCTTTAGGTATGATTTTTAGATTGTTTTCAAGCATACTGAAACCATTTTTGCCAACTTGGCGACATTGGCGCAAAATCTGATGATGATCAAACCTTTTTAGCGACATATTTTCTCAAAAGCGGCTAGCGACAAATCTAGATACTTTTTCTGACGTTGTCGGAGGGTTTGCTGGTATCTGGGGACTTATTTCACGAAGCTGAGACAAAGCATGCTACCAGCATAATTTGAGCCAGGCTCTCACGCACAAGCTTAACTTTCACTTTTAGAGAGTCACTCCAACTGCTGTTTGTGCTTTCATTCTGAGCTTTTCTTCCATTTTCCTAATTGATGAATGAGTCCAGTGGTGTAACCAGATATATTGTGCATATTCTTTAATACAATTTGACTGCCTTTTCAATTGCGTGATCTTTAACTTCTTCTCTGATAGCCGCACAGTCCAAAGAACCACAGGAAAGAGCTGTTACAAAATATGTATGGTACTTTTTAAGCATTTTTTCAGAGATGATACACTTCTTCCAAGTTCTTTCCAGATGAGTTGTAGATAATTCTTCAAGGTCATCGTGACAAATGGTCTGGTGTCAGCCGATTTTGAAGTGTCCAAAGCATACTAATCATATTCTAGGTTATCTACACCTTTTTGTGGGACATTCTAGATGCTTTTCAAATCATTTGTCAAGATTTTCTACCATGGTCTGGTTGACCGGAGGACTGGTCTTGGCGTTTTTATTCAGTGGTTTCAAAATATACCATAGTCTTTTACTCAGTCATTCTTGGGTTCATACAACTTTTCAAAATGCTTTCAGAATGATTTTAGATCATATCAAAGCTTTTCCAGCACGCTGAAACCAGTGTTGGCAACTTGGCGACTTTGTCGCTAAATCTGGTGGCATTCCAAACCCTCTTGTTTAGAGTCTAGTGACAAATGTACCTACTTTTTCTGCTGTTGTTGGAGATTTTACTGGTATTTGGGGCCTTAAATGTGAAAGCGTGTATTGATCTACAGTTTCTGTTCTCACCGAGCAGCAGGTGGTTCTGCTGAGACGTCCGCATTAGCGGTCAGAGTCAGCTCTCGCGGCACACTGAGAGCATAGTGGAGCTCCGCATATCCATGAATCACACATGTGTGAGGCGCCGGGGTGGATGTGGGACCTAAACCATGAATGTTTGATAATCTTCACTAAGTTACTACTCATTTAAGCCTCATTCAGTCTTTAATTTCAACTTTAAAGTAACAAACCGGTAATAACGTTTATTTGTAGTTCTAAACATAATCTTTACTCACTTTTTTCCTGTCCCATGTGGTTATGCCTTTTTCCTACAGCACTTCTCAAAACATCATATGCAAATAGTAGCCAATGCCGTCAATACTGTACAATACTTTTTGTACTAAGTTGGAAACAGCGGCTGAAACTGGGATTGAAGGTGTAGGCGACAGAAGTCCCTGTTTTTACAATTATCTCTCTCCAAAGTATACCACAACTTTTTAATCACTCATTCTTGGGTTTGTATACGACTTCGGCAAGCTCTTTATACACAGTATGATTTTTAGATCATTTTCAAGGGTTTCCCGAATGCTACAACTCTGGTAAACAGTGTGGTGGACAGGAGTGCTCATCCTTGTGTTTACAAATTCAGGTATCCAAAGTATACCACGGCGTTGTACTTTTTTTACACATTTCCCCAGCCTACTACGGCTGAAACCGTCCACATAAAACACGAATTCACTTTTTCTTATCCAGTGTGTTTATTTTAGCGTTCTACTTTAACCGTTTCTTTGGATTGTCTTCAAAGTGTCCTCAAATATTCAGCATACATTAAACAGGCCAATTTATCATTGCTGCCCCAATGAGAAAGCATGTACTGTATTATTTTATTATTTAGATTTATTCAGGCCAAAAATCAACAGAAAAAATATCAATAAATTGTGTACTTAAAACAAAAAAACATTTTCAGATTAACATACAAAAACCTCAACAATAATAGATATAATAATTCAGATGTATAACCAATAAATAAAACTTATAAAACTAAAAAGAAAGAAAAAATACATACCGTAATATACAAAATTTTTTATGAATATGTTTTTTTTTATTTGTTAATTTCTATTTTTTAAGCAATGCTTCAACAGTCCTAAATGATTGCTTAGTCTTAAAAATACTTGAAAAAGACTAGTAAGCTAAAATAGAACTAGAAAATGAGATTGTTTAATACTCCAATATTCATGATACTTGTAATAATAGCGTTATAACATACTACATTATGTCTAATGAAGATAAGCAGCATAGAAAATGCACAAAGCTAGTCAGCCGCGTGTGCACCGACACACAGTACTGTATCTAATATGTACATAATCCAACAAACAATGAACTAAATACCCATTAGTTTTGATTTTGATTCCAAGCACTTCAAATTTGAAAGGCAACATTACGAGGACGTCCTTGTGTCTGTCTCGAGCTCGACATGCCCCCTCTGTAGTTTTTGAGTGCCATTATCGGAAGCGGCGTCGTGCCAATCGGTAGCTCCTCGTCGCGGCTGACATATTTTGAAGATGCTGTCAGTAACGCGTTGCGTCACGGCCGCTTCATGTGGCTGCATCGATGTAATTAGCCTGAATGAGACGTGGGGCTTTTACGGCCGCCACATGTCGGTCGGCTGTCTGTGTGGAAGCCGCTTCTGTGGCTTTCCGCTCTTGCCTGCGACGTGACACGTTCTCCTGTGATGTTTTCTTCAAAATAACTATATATTAGGGTGGCTTTTACTCGTACCAAGTTGCACCGAGGTTTACATCTTTGTAGCTGGCAAAATCAGTGGGCGTGAGGCCCGTGTTAAGTTGCACTCCAAAAAATATTTGCGGAGTTGTATTGAATTATTTTGGCAAAATGTATAGAGTTGCAATATGACAACAAACTAAATTCAACATCACATTTTATCGATTCAAAACTTGTGAATTATAGTAAAAAAATCTGGGGAGGGAGGGATAGTTTTACTGTTACAAGTTACTGTTTACTAATTTTATGAGAATACTTGTGTAGTATTAAAAGACTATTGTGGGAATAAACACATCATGAAACGAGAAAATGATACAAAATAAAAGATTACATTTTGAGAATAAATCTGTATTATTAGGAGAATATTACAAAAAAAGTATAATACTGTGGGAAAAAAGTCGTAATTTATGTGTGGGTATATTTTAAAATAATAAACTAAAAACGGGTAAGGGTTAGGGGATGTTGTAAATTTAACAAAACAAAGTGCTACTGTTGTAATGTATTAATAAGCAAATATAACCGAAATAAACCTGTAATATCCGGATTTTTAAAAGTCATAATATTAACAATATTATGAGAAAAAGTTATTATAAAGGAATATTGCGTGAAAAAGAACAATAATGCAGTAATAACTAACGTTCGGAATAGGCAAGAATGTACATTACAGATAATCTGTAATGTTACAAGAAATTAAGTCAAAAATTTCAAAACGGAAAAAACCCAACATATCTCCAAAATCATAGTCATAAATGCCCCTTCATAATTTTAGTTGTCTATTCAAAGTCGGTGCGTTTGCAGCAGACATGCCTTCTTTTCCTGACGATTTATCGGTTTCATTTGGATGGTGGTACACGCGCAGTTAAACGGGTGGAAGACATGTTTCTAAGAATATAAAACATATACCCAAACAAGCAATAATGACAGTCGTAACACGCTTGATGAAGATTATAGTACAGGCAGCATATTTTGCTGTGATAACAGAAGTTGTTTCCCACTAAAAACCAACAAAAACTCTGCCAGATGTTTATAATGTAATATGCTGAACAGTCTGGATGAGACGTTTGCTGATTCTGTGGTGGTGTACGGTACAGCAAAGTGGACCGGACCTGCAGCTGTGCGCCAGACACATTTTTGCCCTGCGTCTCAGACAATTTCCTCCGCTTATGTCACGCTAAACGCTTACAGAGGCACCGCCTCCGTGTTTGAGCTTGCACATACAAGCGGAAAAGGTGGGGGGTTTTTTTGTTTTAGTCTCGCGATGATGTGTCCCAAATGCTGGCTGCTACCACCTGCAGCCTTTAGCGCTCGACCTTGGCGGCTGGCAGTTGGGTTGGGAGTAAGTTGTCACATTGAGGATCTTTTTTGCAACAGGTCCTTAAAAACGGCAGAGCGCTCCTGTCATATAAAGAATCTGTAGAGGATATAGAATATGAATATGGAGAGGATATTCGACTAGTGTTTTTGCAGTAGACCCTTCAAGACAGTAAAGCATCCTTATTTTGAGGATCTTTGACTATTTTTGTAGTAGGTCTTTAAAAACAGCCACGCAGTCTTGTCAATCGATAATCTTTGTAAGCATTGTTTTTTGCAGTACGTCCCCCCCCCAAAAAAAAAGTGGCGCGCTCCTATCTTGATTAGCGTTTTTGCAGTAGGTCCTTAAAAACAACCAAGCAGTCTTATCAGAGAGGATCTTTGACTAGCATTTTTTGCAGTGAGTCCTTAAAAACAGCAGGGTGCTCCTGCAATATTGAGGTTCTCTCACTATTGTTTGTTTTGGGTTTTTTTGCAGTACATCTTCAATAACAGTAGAGCGCTCAGTAGGTCATAACAGCCCGGTAGTCTTATCATATAGATAATCATTGATTAGCCAGTTTGGATACAAGTCTTTAAAAAGAGCAGGCCTCTCCTGTCATATTAAGAATTTTGGACTGGTGTTTTTGCAGTAGGTCCTTAAAAACCGCCAAGTAACAATATCAAACAAAGCATCTTTGACTAGCATTTGTACATAAAAACAGCAAGGCGATCCTGTCATATAGAGGATCTTTGACTAGCGTTTTTGCAGTAGATCCTTAAACAGCAGAGGATTCTTGTTATATTGAGGATCTTTGGACTGTTTTTGCAGTAGATTCTTTATCATAGTATACATATCATAGTATTATCATAGAGACAGTCTTTGATAAAAACAGCACAGCACTTCTGCAATATTTTTGTTTTGGTTTTTTTTGCAGCACTTCTTCAAAAACAGAGGATCTACAGCTGGTGTTTTTGCAGTTGATTCTTCAAACAGCAGATCATTCCTGTTATACAGAGGGCTTTTGACTTTTTGCAGTAGGGCCTTAAAAACAACCAAGCATTTTTTTGCACTAGATCCTCAAAAATAGCAGGGCGCTCCAGTCATACTGAGGATCTTGGACTAGTGTTTTTGCAGTAGATCCACAGCAGAGTATTCCTGTGATATAGAGGATGTTTGACTATGTTTGCAGTAGGTCTTTAAAAATAGCCTAGCAGTCTTATCATGACGACAATAATTGATGAGCATTTTTTGCAGTAAGTCCTTAAAGGAGACTTAATATACTCATTTTCGGGCCTTTGTATTGAGTTCTGGACTCCTGTCGAGCAGCGACACGTGGTAACCTGGACAGAAAGCTTTCTAGATCTTCCAGACACTGTGTCTTTTCCTGCAGGGTTTCCTGCCTCCCGCCCAAACGGTCTGTAATTTACTCCAAACCCGCCTCCCGCTGAGCCCCGCCTGCTGTGATTGGTCACACTTCCAAGCACTCCCGAGGACTTCCGGACAGGTGCCAAAACTCGCTTCCTAATTTTGGCGGTACAGGAGTTAGTAAAGGGTGATTTAGATTTTTACAATGTTGGCTTTTAAAAGCTTTTAGCAGCTCCAGACATGGGCGAGCTTGTATTTTGCATGCATGCGTGCAGCACTCCCTCCGCTCCCTGTATGCAGACCTTTGTCCCATTTATTACACAAATTAACACTTCTGACTCTTCAACACGACTGAGTAACGCTGGGAAGGCCTTGGACTTCGGCAACAGTCCGGCAGACAGTCCAGCTTCGTGTTGCTAAACAAAATTAGCTTTCCCTCACCCCCGAACAAACATTTCCTGGAAGCCGTTTCTCAACCTTGCCCATATAAGGAAGTCCGGGTTGCGTGACGTCAGCGGAACTCGGCGCGCAGAGGCATCCAAAACTGCTAGTTATCTGAGGCGCTGGCGTCGTTTACAGGAGAATGCAACATTGCAAGGACATCTATGGGTCAGAAAAGAGGAAAGGCATAATCCTGTAGTAGCGTGGCGCTCCTGTCGTCTGTGACTAGCGTGAACAAATTGCACGTAGGGGGCGAGGTGGTAAAGAACACCGTCTTTGTCTTCATGATGTCTCTGGAGCAAGCGGTCTGTGTGAATAATGCAACCGATGTCTCCTAGAAGAAGCGGTAACAGACACCCTTCGACCTTCCAGCTCCTCCTGCAGGGCTGAGCCAACAGCTGGAGACACTCGCCTCGCCTCTCCTCGCGCTGCGGGTCGCTTGGTTAGCCATATCGACGCCAGCGCGCCGCCGCGGACCCTCCAGCCCGATCAGATGTCTTTCCCCAGAGAAGGAAGCGCTTCCATTCCCCCCCTCCCAGCTTGTGTGGAAGTAAACTGCAGGTTCAGACTGGGAGGTCAAATCAATCTCCGCTATTTATTACAAAGAAATGTGACACTCCTTCTTAAATGCTCCCGTCCCAAGTGATTTAGGCCCGTGTCTGCGTTATGTCTGCGGTGTTTGTGTGCCGGCGATGAGGAGGAGGCGTGCAACGTTTTATGACCATTGTGCCAAATTGTCTCTTTTTTACCCTCCCCTCCTCGCTCCGGTCGACCGGTCTCTTGTAAACAAAGATGGGTTAATATGCTGCGCAGGGACACTTTTATGCAAAGCTTTTAGCTGGGGTGTATGTATCATATTTACTGTAAGTACACTTCAAACGCCGGGGCGGGCTGATGCAACGGGCATCAGCGTAATGGTCATGCTGGGGTCAACCCCGGCTAAATGGGATTGGTGGATGGAGATCGTGATGCCGGCATTAACTTGGTTTTTGGGCAAGCGGGACGAACGGATATTGCAATTAGCCAAGAAGATGGTGCAGAAAGCCGCGTTTTAACCAAGTGGTCTGCTTCCGCTTCACAAAAGCAGGATACAATGGGTGACTTGTTTCAGACACGCGTGTACATCACGGCTCCACTTGCATAATTCAACGTGTCCGAAAGGGAGCAGGATGAAGATGAGTTAATTTAATCCTACCCCTTCTCCGTATCTCAGAAATTACTCGTAGTCTGTTCGCTTCATGTATTTAACATGCAATGGTGTGAAACAGTCTTTGCTCCCTTCCTGATTTCCTGTTTTTTGCATGCTTGTCACACTTTATGTTTCACAAAATGCAGTGTTTCAATAAAACTGTTTTATTAAAGGAGGGAAAAAAAACCAAAGCTACATGGCCCTGCGTGAAAAAGTGATTTTAGCGGTGGTTGGGCCACCCTAAGCAGCAACAACTGCAATCAAGCTTGCTCGCAGCTTACAGTGCTGTGGCGGAATTTTGACCCACTCATCTTTGCAGAATTGTTGTCATTCAGTCACATTTCCAGCACAAAGTGAATTTTTTAAGGTCATGCCACATCATCTCAATAGGATTCAGGTCAGGGCTTTGACTAGGCCACTCCGAAGACTTCATTTTATTTTTCTTCAGCCATTCAAAGGTGGACTTGCTGGTGTGTTTTGGGTCATTGTCCTGCTGCAGAACCCAAGTTAGCTTCAGCTTAAGGTCACCAACAGTTGGCTGGACATTCTGCTTCAGGATTTTTTGGTAGACAGCAGAATTCTTGGTTCCATTTGTCACAGCGAGTTTTCCAAGTCCTGAAGCAGCAAAACCGCCCCAGACCGTCACACTGCCACCCCCATGTTTTACTGTAGCTATGATGTTGTATATCGGAAATGTGGCGTTACTTTTAAGCCAGATGGAATGGGGCACAAATCTTCTAAAAAGTTATACGCTGCCAAGAAGTACAACGTGCCTTTGCGGCCGCATAGTCCCATCCCCCAGGGCGCGGACCTGTACCGGTTCGTAGGAAAACTTTGAGCCACAATGCTTACAAAAAAAAAAAAAAACACTTAAAAAAAACCCATAAATTTGGTACATAACTACATCTACACTGAATATTATGTAAATGCATATCAACTTTGGAAATATTGGACAGAACGGGTTTTGCCGCTCTGGACTCTCATATCTCGGCTCGAGCCCAAGACTGAACCACTCATCTCTGTGGAAGTGTGTCTCCCAGAACAACAGCCCAGTTCTAGGGCAAAACGATCTTTTTACAGGGCAATTGTGTTGCCTGACAGACAATGATGTGGAAAAAGTGCACTGTACTGCTTAGCTAGAAAAAGGATTACGGCTGCTGTTATTGTGAAGCAATCTCCTTTCCCAGCCCCTCCTTCACACCGGAGATCAGCAAACCTCCCCAGTAGCATTCCCTTAATCCCCCCCTGAAGATCGTGCACTCCCACTAAACACGCTACCTGTAGACAAACAATGGATTTTTCCATCATAATAAGTTGAAGATGTGGTTATGAGTGGCTAATGGGCGGACGGGCGCGGATAGACGGGGGGGAGCTTCCTTTTGATCAGCAGCGCAGGGTTAATCCACGCTGAGAAATAATGGAGGTTTCAGGCAGGCTGGCGGGAGGAGGAAGGGGTCTCGCTATCGAGCCGAGGCGGAATTTACAGCCGAGGGGGCTCAGTAAAAGGATGATTTTTAGAGCCTCTCGCCGCGTATTGAAGGCAAGACTGTCTGACAAGTTGTCAATGAGGCCCCGGCGCTGTACTAAACTAATGAAAGCTGCGTTTGATCTCCCTGGAAAAAAAAAATGGTTCAATACCACTCCTGCTATCATTTAAGTCCCTACCCTGTTTCAGATCTGCGGAAAAAAATCGTTAAATTGTGCGGTGAAGTAAAAAGTGTTTGTCAGTATCGGACCAGGCGGAAATATCTAAACTTCTAAATATCCCTGCTGATTGCTAGAAACAGTCCCCGAGTGCTTTATGGCTTGTCTAAGTGCAGCAGTTGATAGTCCACACTCAACTACTCTAAATAATGCAAACAAAAACGTATTTGCAGTGGAACCTCGGGTTAGCGTCAAACCAAAAGGAACTCTATCCGAATCCATTTTTTCCATCAGAAACAAATGCAAAATGTTAACACAAACGCTTTTACATAGTTTTAATAATTGCTGACAAAGACACAATGTGGCAGCGAGATCCATACCGACTCTACCTTCATGTTTTGCTATGAGGTATTTCTTGAATTCAGTAGTGTTCCTCACCTAATGCTGGCACATCCAACTTTATTTGGCCCCGTGGTGGGTTATTTTGCAGCCGTGATCAATAAGAAAAGCAGAGACTTGTGTTAGATGGCAAAGAACTGCCGATCACGCCGTGCATCCGGTTCCTGTTTTTGAGCTAACAGGAATGCTTTGTGTTCCGGACACAGTCATAGTGTAAGCCTACCGGGAAATGTATGCAAACTGAGGCAACGTTTTTGTAAAGCAGAAAAATATGTTATTCGGGAGAGTACGCTAACCAAGGTTCCACGGTATATTACAGTCATATACTTGCACGGGATAGCACTATAACAATAATGCATTAGATTTATATTCCATCTTTTAACGTGCCCAAAGTAAACATGTTACAGTCACCCCTCGCTATATCGCGGTTCGATTGTCGCGCCCTCATTATATCACGGTTTTCTGGAAATTAAAGGATAAATGATTGCTGTTTTCTGGTAGACTGTGCTCTATTACCAGTCAAAACATATTAAAATGCAAGTGATAAGTAGTATTCTGCTCAGTAGCTGGCCGTGATGACACAAAACATCGATGAGACATTACCTTGCATGACTTTACCTTAAAACTGCATGAAGTCGACTCCCTGCAACGTATGGATGTAAACCATGAATGATAGGAGTTTAAAGGTGACTATAGGCGGGTTATTTCATGTTTATGGGGCTCTAATAATGTTAAAAACAGGTTTTCTTTGCTACGTCGCAGACATTCGTTCATAGTGGTCTGGAACCAATTAACCGCTATAAGCAAGGGACGGCTCTATTTATTAACTGGTGGTGGTTATCTACATCTGTAGCCACAACTGCAAAAGGCACCACCACCTTGCAGACGCATCCACGGTGTACCGTGGTGAAGTTAGTTTGGCCTTGGACGCTGGATATTTGGCTCTGTAGTTACAGCGGAATATTGCTTTCACTGTGCCCGGACTCCTCTGTCATGGTGTCGCATGTGAAGTACTGCAGTAACCGTCGGTTGTTACTAAGGATGGTCAACATTGCATTGAAGAGAGTCCTATAAAGGGAGGGTATTACAGCCTGATGGAGAGAAGATGCTAGTACAAGAGAGAACCTGGGGTCAAGCCAGCTAATCCTCACATATATATTCCCCCTAATTAATCCCGATGACCACCTCTTTTTTTTTTTTTTTTAATCGCCCCACTCAAATGACAGCTCCTAATGAAAAAACCTGCGTGTTTTTTTTTTTGCTCCTGCCGCACCGTTCCCCGGCCTCCCATGAGCCGCTCCTCCTTGCCGCTTATTGGCGTGTGGTCCCGATCCGCACCAGTTAACTGCTAAACGCTGGGGTCACACCTGCACTCTTTTACGGGCTCTGGCAAACCAGCGGGGGGTCGTGTCATGTAGTAGTACGTGAAGGGAATGGGGTGGGGGGGGGTTGGCCCGGGAGGAAACACGAGGGTTGCCTCTGTTGCGTCAGAAGGTCCAATCCTAGTTTGCCAAGAGCTGGAGCCTATCCCAGCTGAAAGGACCATGCAAGCTGAATGAAGAACACAAATAGTTTGTTTGCTGGTTTCGCTAGACAAAGATCCTTTGCTGTTTTTTTATATTTTTACAGTAACTTTTTATAGTAGTTCTGGTTGAAAACAGTGTATTTTGCGTGGTCAAATTCTGATGAAAGCATTACATGAGCACTGAAACAAAAAGGATACGTATTCGTCCGTTTGAACGGGATGCACTTGAGCTTCACTTATGCCCATTTGCTGCAGCCATGATTTAGGTCTGCATATTGTCATGATACTAAACTGAGCCATAACACTGCACAGACATGCTAAAGCAGCATGCAAAGCACTAAAATACACACAAGCAGCCATAATGCCTCATTTTCGGCGGAATTCCCACTCTCTTGCACTCTCTTGAATGGAAGAAAAATATAAACGAAACCTTCAAGATTAAACAGTCTTAATGCGCAACATAATCACCAACTGCTCTTATTCGTATAACTCGCCGAAGGAGCTCATGCTCTATCTGCTTTCTTTCTGTTCTGACTGTGTGCTCGTAGTTGTGAGCGTCAGGCAGTATTTGTTTTTCATTTGTATTCACGTACGTACACCCCATGGCAATTGGTGTGCCCTTGGGGGCACGTGTACCCTACTTTGGAAACCGGGGCTCCGGGGTCCAGATTTGGTCCGCTATATTGTTTTATTTTGCCCTCCAAAACCTGAAAATGACATATATCCCAAATACACTTTTTATCTAATATTTTTACCTAATTTATGATTTTATATAATATTCTTAAATATAATTTAAATACTTTATATTTGTATATATGCTGATAAATATTTATTGCATATTTTATTTGTATTATTTATGATCATTTATTGTGTTTTATTAGATGAAAAAACATTTGTGTTAATTATTATAAATATTTGATCATTATTTGAAAAAAATCCAAAAAACACACAACTGTTCTTACTCAATGGGTTCCTAAAGTTTTTGTTGTCAAACCCCATTTAACACTTTTGAATTTCAATGTAAATAAATAATGTAAATAAACAATGAAATATGTAATGACACCCTGGGACGATTAGAAATCGATATGGTTTCAGCGTCACAGACGGCCGCTTTAAGGACAACCATAACTGCAAGGCGGCCCACGCGGTTGTCGCCCCTGCCCTGAAGAATGTGGACTACATGGAGCACGCTGCTGCTTTTAGGAGCCACCACAAAAACATTTGTCCAAGAGTTTCTCTGAGACAGAAGCGCTCTGCTGTGTTTTTTGTCGTTTAAGTACCTACTGCAAAAAAACAACAGTCAGAGATCCTGTATACGACAGAGTGCTCTGCTAATTTTGCCGTGTTTTGTGCAAAAGGCCCAGGTTGACAAATGTCTCCTGTTAGGCTGAACTCCAATGAGGTGTGTTGAGGTCCGCGCGAGTTAAACAGATAGATTGCTGACCCCTACTTTTTACTTCCGGGTCAGCAGCCAGCGATGTGTGACCCTGAACATAATGAACTCCGGTCTGGGGCCGTTTCTCCCTCATTTGACAGAGTCCACGCCTGGAAGATGGGATCCTGTGAAGCAATGATTGCTTCCACGATGAGGCAGGAAGACCAGCTCAGCCCTGCTCGCGGATCTCTCCTCTATAGATTCTGTCCTAGAACAACAACAAAAAAAAAAACAATAGCCTGCTGTCGAGCCGCGGCCGATGTGCCTTTGATCAGCCAAATGAAGGCTGCTGGCATTTCTCATGGAAGGGGGAGATTGCTTATCGATCTATATCAAAATATTCATGCTAATCCCGCAGCGGCGGAGACTTATTTTCAAGCCGGGGTTAGCAATCAGAGCCGCCGCGCTGTCTGGACCAATTCGCCCAAGCTGGGAAGTCTAATCAGCTCGGGGGTCCTGCAGTCAAATGCACTTTGCCGTTTAAATTTGGACCCCTGACATTGATGGAGGAGTCCCGAGAAAGGTGTTGACAAACCAAATTGTGTGTCCCAGCACTATTTTGCCAGAGATCAAGTCCAGAGTAATGCGCAGGGAATTTGTTCATTACTGGCAGGGACTGGAGGGGGCCACTGTGGGTCCACTACTGTTTCATGACCTGGGGGATTGCAGGGTGGTGTGTGTGTGTGTTCACTGTACTGGTGGAATGCCTGCATGAGCGTGTGGTGCGTGCCTTAAAAAATATAGTTTTACTGTTAATATTGTTTTGCAGCCACAACAGTCTTTCTTTCATATATTGCTTGTTTATATGTGCTTAAAACTGGACAGTATGTGAAGTATTTTTGATTGTCTTGGCTCAATAGAGGTCAAATAGAGTGCACTACCTGGCTGTGACCAGCAGAGGCGGTGTTGGTTCAAAATCTACTAGCTTGCTGTCTAAAATGGATACTTTATTAATCTACAAGTGGAATTCACATTTCCAGCAGCTTTGCAAAAATGTCATAACACATTTAAAGAGTTAATCACAACATAAAGTAACCAATGCAAGACGGGAGAGAAAACATTGAATAAGAATAGATTTGTAGTGCAATAATACACGACACAATACTGTATATAATATATAATGTTGAGTACAATAAATTTGTACACGTTGGCAGGTCTGCATTAACACTGAATTCTCACAAAGTAATGAAAAAAATGATGATTGTGCACTATAGTACACCTGCTAGTCATGATAATAACAGTGATCATTATAATGGTAATTTATATTTTAAATAATAACAGAAATGCACTACTGCACTATTCTTCCACTACTACTAGTACTATTAATGACAAAAATAAAATAAATGTACTACTACCGATACTACCAGCTACTCTGAATACCCCTACTACTACTAATAATAATAAAGTAGTAATAATGTTTTATGAAGATGATATAATAAATGATAAATGTAATATATTGTACTACCACTATTACTACTACACATAGCAGTAACAGCAATAATAATAATAGCTATAATGAACAATCATGATTAATAATAATAATACAAATATAATAATAAATAATAGAAAAAAAGTAACATAATACAAGCATTTATATAACTATGATATAAATATATATATTGTTTTTATTAAATAAAAAACGTCTACATCATCGTGGTCTGAACATCGTTCCCTCGCTGTTTTGCGTTTTAAAAAATATATATATCATAAATGATCGCTGTTTTGTGGTTGAGATTTTATATGTAGTATTATGGTCATTTGTGAAACATGACTTTAGATTGCATTTACACTGCATGGAGTCAGCCATGGCATATCCAACATGATAGAGTAAAAAAAACATTCTCTCATCCTGTGTGGAAGTGGTAAGTTTGGGGCTTTTTTAGTTGTCCTTTCTTCCCCACTTAAGTGGAAATAGGTTTTTAAAGGTTAGCAGAAGTAAATTGGAGAGGCTAGTTGGTAGCTTGCTATGGTAGCGGTGGCCATCCCTTTTGTCCCTGCAGTGCTCCCGTAGCCTGGGCAATGTAGTGAAACCAAAAAATAATAGGCGTCTAAAGGGGGGACTGTAGGGATAATATTGTTAAAAACATTTAGAAAGTCATAAAATAGTTTTCTGTGCTCGTACTACAAAATGTTAAGTTTATTAATACTGAATCCTACTTTGCAGAAATTCACTTACTTAATTATATCATTGAAATATTTCAACACACATCTTGCCCCGCCCCTTGCAGGTGGTGCTGTCGACTTGCAAGGGGGTGAAAACATGAATGAATTTACCATCATTACAGCAATAATTCCCATGCGTACCATGAAGTCTTTGAAAAGGTGTGTGTGTGTGTGTGTTTGCAAAGCTCCCTTGATCACATCTTTTAAGTTTCCCTCCTCTTCCTGTGTGTCCCGAAAGCTCCTCCTCCTCTTCTGTCCCGTGACGCAGGCCCGCCTCCTAAATCCGTCCCGATACTGTCATGCAATTATTGTGCAAAGAAATCTGCAAAGAAAAAGCATTGCCAAAGAGCGCAGAGATTATCCTGCTGGAGGGGTGGAAGGGCTAATGTGCTGCCATATGGTCCAGATTGTAAAGTGCAGTTCCAAGGGGCGGGGTGTGTGTGGGTCAATCATACGTCAAGTATTAGTGTCAGGTGGGGATTAATACGTAACCTTGTCGCCGCTTCCGACACTGTACTGTACCTGGCTGGGGAGACGGCTCGGAGGCTGTTGGATAAGTGTGTGGAGAAAATCTGACAATAGATGATCACTTATTCATTTCTACAGCAAAAGCATGCACAATTTCGACAATGGCAGGCAATCTACTTAATTTGTGTCTTAATTCATTATTTATTCAGTTATTACTTAATCTACTGCGCTTATGTATTCACTATACTAACTTTTCTGTCTTTTCTGTTCAGTATTTTTCGGTTATCTTCACTGGGACTGTCAAGTCAATTCAAATATTGAATCGTGATTAATCACATTTTGACCAAAGTTAACTCACAATTAATCACAGACAGAAGTTAATAAGTAGGGATGTAAATATCTCTGTGGTAAACGGACTTGGACGACGAGTGAAAATACAAAAATGATATATTTAAAAAGAAAGAACAATTCGATGCAGTGTACAAACAACACAATTCATAACAAAAAAAACCCCACTGACAACAAATTGTAAACAACGACACTAAATGTCATGTAAAAGGATATCAATTTTCGTAATATTAGGGCCATTATATTATTCAAAAAATGAATTACAGTTACAAATCCCACAGTTTAGGCATCTTTAATGAGGGAGGTGATTTGTCCCACACAGATAGACGACTACATTTATTTTTCTGTTTTTTTCTTTCACCTCATTTGCTCCCAAATGCTGATACTAGGTGGGAATACAGTACATAAAGGGACAATTTGATGACCACATTGTGTGCATGTTTGTTCAGTACACAAGCGCTCTGAAAGACAACGTGGTGGTTCTGTATTCATTTTGTGCTTTTAGTTTGATGTTGCTCCTGGCTTTACACAGTACTTCATAAAAAAGATAAACTAGATCACTATAATGTGCGTATGTTTTGCGTATGTGTTAGAAATCTTTGTTCTCGCCTTCAGCTATGGTCACATTGACACAAGCCCCCAAATAGCTGTCCTCGGCTACGCCAGCCATTCAAAAGCAGCAAAGAACCCAAATTTTAGCTCCGATTTAACATTTTATTGTAATATTTTCATTTTTTGTTTTTACTTTATGCCATGGCCGCACGGTGGATGAGTGGTTAGCACATTGGCCACGCAGTCAGGAGATCTGGAAGACCAGGGTTTAAATCTCCGTTGGGCATCTCTGTGTGGAGTTTGCATGTTCTCCCCGTGCGTGTGTGGGTTTTCTCCGGGTACTCCGGTTTCCTCCCACATTCCAAAAACATGCATGTTAGCTTAATTGGCGACCCTAAATTGTCCATTAGAGTGTGAATGTTTGTTTGTCTGCCCTGTGATTGGCTGGCGACCAGTCCAGGGTGTACCCCGCCTCTCGCCCAAAGCCAGCTGGGATAGGCTCCAGCATCCCTGTGACCCTAATGAGGATAAGCGGTACAGGAAATGAATGAATTTGTATTTTAGAATGTTCTTCCGGCCAATAAAAATGGTCCCCGGGCCGCAGCTTGTGCACCTCTACTTGAATCCATCACTGCCTAATTCAGTGGGGACCCAAAGTACACCCATGGGCCCTTTCTGGCCCGCAAGTCGTTCTTACTGGCCGGAAGCACATTTAAAAAAATAAAATAAAAAGTCAAAAGTTGGAATGTTTATACAAATAACACAAAATAACATGCAAGCTGTTTTCCCCTATTCATATATAAACAGTATGCAGTGTGTATTGGTTAAGCTCCAATGGTTGCGTGCTAAAAACAGGAAGTGAAAAAAAAACGTCAGTAATTACGAGTCACAGAGAAGCGATGAAATAAATAAACTCTGCTTCTCCCTACTCCTTTTCGAACATGCTGATGTACTTTAATGTAAGTTTACAAAACCATGAGCATCTTTTCACAATGCCGCCGCCGCTGCAGAAATGGCCGATTAGCGAGGTTATTGTAAGGCCGTACGTTCTGCGAGAGGGTGATTTAGCCCCACACTTACCCGATGCCAACGCCGCGCCCAAATCCTGATTTATTCCTGCGCTGATATTTGCTTTATATGGATTGTTATTATTCATCCAATATAGGGGGCACAAAAAAGATGCAGAGTAGGGCGTTGCGGCGCATAACCGTATATTATTTGATTATTGCCGCTGTTAAAAGCATCTTAGCCGCCTCCCTGTCGCTTTATAAGGGATGTGCATACAGTAATTTTGGGGCGAGGGCGCTAACGGTTATGGATCGTCGCTGTTTTAACCCCCGCGCAGGCCTAAAAACCTTTAGCCTATCAGACCGGATTGAGCAAAGAACTCAACCCATGCACCGGTTTGAGCAAGTTTGGGAAACGGTACAAGCGTGTGGCGTTGACAAGGCATCGGCCTTATGATATCTGATTTATTTTGCACAGTGTAAAGTTATTGTTGACAATACGCTTTTCCTGCTGCGGTGCAAACGTACACGAGCATGTGACGTACGTCAATGAAGCACGTTCGAAACAAACAAACACGCTTTTCGTCAGCCGGTCCGCACTTAAGTCATGTCCTGGCCGGGGCGTTGACCTACAAGACAGCATAAGTAATTGACTTCATAATCCCCGATTACAATTGATGGGGGTTTTGCTCACTTTGACACGAACGCCTCCCTCCTTATGCGGCAAGCATGCCACGTTTCTCCGCCTAACCTTGAGAAACATGCAGCTTATGGGAATGGGTGTTAGGTGGCAGCGTGAAGTGTGTGTGTGACATATGTCAGACGGCAGGATGCGCGGTGCAGGTGTCGCCGCGCAGGCTCCGCCGCCGCTTGTCACCTTGCGAATAAACAGCAGTTGTGGTGGAGGAAGGGGGGGGGGGCGGCGCCGATTCAAGCACGAGTGGCGGAACATGGCAGATGGATGGACTTGTTCATATGTGTAAATAGTCGCAGCTAGCTATTAACATACCTCCGTACAGATGGCGCAGCGTAATCAAGTGCAGGCGATAAAAAGGAAGCCGCAGCCGAGCTGATGTTTGTTCATTTTTGTGCATACCGTCTGCAATATGTTTTCCGAGTGCAAGGACACAACAACTAGTTGTTTGGTTTTGTTGGTGTTCCAGTGAAAGCGCCACAGCTGCGTTTGATTCTTGCATCTGATCTTTTGGTAACGCAGTTACATTTGACTAGCGTGGACGACGTGTAGCAAATTGGAATACTTCATGGAGAATAACAATATGGCAGAAGTTTCCCTTTGTTTTTTTTTGTTTTTGCATGTCGGGGTGGTTTGCGTTTTTCCAAAATTAGTCAATGTTTCGCAGTTGACTATGGCCTGTTATCAGTCCAGAAATATTGATTATACGTATCTATTGTTCTGCTCACTAGGTATAATAGGAATGTTACACTAATGAGACATTAGCAAAATTGCCTCAGCCGTGCTTGGTGTCATCCATGGCATGTTCGGCACGATAGAGTAAAAAAAAGCTCTCCTCTTGTTCAGTGTGGAAGTGGTAAGTTTTGTTTTCTTTGTCCATCTTCCCCACTACGCTTAAAACACTTTGTTAATTTTTGAACAAACAAATTGGAGGATGCTGTTTGATATGAGCGGCTGCCCTCTCTTTTGTCCCCGCAGTGAGCCAGTGGAGTAAATAAAGAATGCTAGATGTGTAGACTACAGGGTTGCTATTTTATGTCTACAAGGCTCTAATAATGTTATTTAGGAAGGTTTTATATGCTGGAACTATGAAAATGTTCTATTATAGGAGCTAACTTTGTGGAAATTCACTTATCGTGGTCGGGTCTGGAATGAATGAAAGCATTCAGACTTTATGAACAAAAATACTGTAAAGTTGCTTCGATAATAAAATAAAAAAAATAAAAATCACGTTGGCTTATCCGTGCGTTTGCAATCTACTTGCTGGTTCGCTTAGAACAACATAAGTTGACTGGACTGTACTATTTTTTTAAAAAGCTGGGGTGGCACAAAGTTCCGTTGTGACTGAAACAGCAAAGCAATCTAAAAATTTCTAATATCTAGTTAAGAAAAAAGTAATTTTTTTCGACTTGCTTGTTTGTCCAACGTTAGCGAACTACTCCTGGTTTGTAGGGAGTAGCATATGATGACGGGACCGTACCATTTTAGACTTTGGGTTGGTGTTCTAATGAAATAGAAATGACAAAGTCAAGTAAATAAATTTCTCTAACAACATTTCACTAATAAAAAACATTTTTGTATGTGCTTGATTTTTAACATAGGACGACAGGAATGTACCAACAGCAAAACAAGATAAAGGTTTCGCAAATAAAATTGAAGAAAAGAAAAATGTATTGAAAAAATTTCTATAATTTCTGTATGTTAGCAGGTTACTCCCTGGTTTGTGCGGAATAACATACGGTGACGGGACTGTACCATTTTGTGTGTACCAGTTGCCAGCCAGTGTGGCTGTAGGGCATGTACGTTGGTAAACATCACTCCATGGAACCTTAAGAATCGCACTGGACATCAAATTGACAGTGCTCAATGGCCAGCGCTCTCGATTCTCATACTGCGGACCTGGGTTCGAACCCAGGAGCAACTGGGGGTTCATGTGCTTGCCCAAGGACACTTCTACGTGATCATGGGAAGACAGAGGATCGACCCAGCAACCCAAGGGTACTTCATCTAGACCGGGGTGTGGTACAGTGCAAATAAATAAATAGATATTACTTTCTGAATGGCATTTCAAAGCGAGGGGGCCTGGATACATTTGACTCCCCTGGGGGGGGGGGCATGACAGGAAATAATTGAGAACTACCGGATTGAACCAGCAACCTCAAGGATGGGAGACAACTGCTCTTACCACCTGAGCCATGTCACCCATTACAACTGGCTAGACAGGAATGTTGAGTTATCTGTTTGCATGTTAGGGACCAGACTACTTAATGAGCTGCCGAGACTTTAGGAATCAATGGACTCCATTATTTGCATTCTGGGGCATGGAAACCGGTTCTATTATTACCCAAATGGGTAAAAGAATCTTTTTTTTTTTTTTTGCATGGAGTAGCACCTACACAAAGTTGCATAAAGATCGTACTTGAATGCAGTCATGCAAATCTTTCCAAATGACTGCTGGGTAGAAAAGGACTGTAGCTCTGCTATAAAGGGCATAATAACTGAAAATAAAACAACCAATCTAGTGGTACAGCCCGCCAACATGCATCCTAGATATGGGGTTGGATCGTACAAGTTGTAAGACCATGGCCCACAGCCGGTTCCCCTCCAACTAGATGATCTCCCCTTACTGACTCCACAGCCTGGAGGAAGAGGATGAACCCCCTCCTTAGATGGAGAGTGGCACAGACAGGCGGGTGCGTAGCTGGAAGAAAATAAAGAGCTGATAGGATAGGGGTGGAGGAGAGCGTGGCCATGTGATGATTTTTTTTTTTTTTTAGGGGGAGCCCAAAGACTTGTCGTGTGTTCGCTGCTGCTTGTGGCAGATGGCTGTCAGGGGGTCTCAGGTGGAGGGGGTGCTCAGAGTGAGGGGGGGGTATAGTGGATCAGGTGAAAACAGGGCCAGCGGCAGACGAGGAGGACGGGAGCCAGCGCTCGCTCAGCATAAATGAATGGTGACAGCGGTGCGAGAGCCATTGATCCACTGGTCAAAGCAGCCCTACGGCGGCCAACCTAATATGCTGAAAAGAGAAACATCAGACCCCCCCCCCTACCCCCTGTTAGGGAGACGGCGCGCAACGCATGAAACGCACCTCGCATCGATAGCTGATGTTAGGGACATGTATTAACAATCACTGTTGAGATGGGATATGGAGGAGAACGCATGGAACAAAACAAGCCTGCAGCAAAAACACAAGCCCCTTTCACACACACCAATCAGGCATTTTCCCGCCTTGTGTCACAGTTCTGTGTAACAAAGTCAAACTGCATAGCAATCCTCCGCCTTCGGATGTAGCATCGACGTTGTTTTTTAAGGGAAAGTTTAATATCTCAGGCTTACGTCTCCCACCCTGTTGTGTTATGTTAAAAGCAATCGTCCCTGGTATGTATGGTATGTTCGAAAATTAACAAAGTGTTTCAAGCGTAGTGGGGAAGATGGACAAAGAAAACAGAACTTACCACTTCCACACTGAACAAGAGGAGAACCTTTTTTTTTTTTTACTGTATCGTGCCAAACATGGCATGGCTGCCTCTGGTATGTAGCTCATCAGGCATGTACTGTTTTAATGTGTAATCTGTATCGCGTTACTGGAAAGGTCTACACCCACGCTACACATACAGTGGTGTGAAAAGTGTTCCTGATTTCTCTGGGTTTTTTTCATGTTGGTCACACTTAAATATTTCAGATCATCAAATGTAAATACTAGTCAATGACAACACAACTGAACAAAAAAACGCAGTATTTGAAACCTTTTATAATTAAGGGAGAAAATAAAGACATGGCAAGAAAAGGTGATTGTAGCCGAAAACTGATCGGTGGTTGGGGCACCCTTAGCAGCAACAGTTGAGGTCAAGTGTTTGCTATAACTTGCAATGAGTCTCGCTGTAGAGGAATTTTGGCCCATTCATCTTTGCGGAATTGTTGTCATTCAGCCACATTATTTCTTCACACTGGCTGTCAAACTATTGAACCCTTAACAACCGGATCATTGTCCCGCTGCTGAACCCAAGTTGATTTCAGCTTGAGGTCACCAACAAATTCTCCTTCAGGGTATTTGGTAGACGGCAACCACAAACCGTCACACTACCACCACCATATTTTACTGTTGGTATGATGGTCTTTTTCTGAAATGCGGCGTAACGTTTACGCCAGATGCAATGCGACACAAACCTTCCAAAAAGTTCAACTTTTGTCTCGTCGAACCACAGAATATTTTTCCCACGGTCTTGGGGGATCATCAAAATGTTTACTGGCAAAATTTAAACGACCCTTAACGTTCTTTTTGTTCAGCAGTAGTTTTGGTCTTGGAACTATGCCATCCAGGCCGTTTTTGCCCAGTGTCTTGCTTATAGTGTAGTCATGAACACTGACCTTAACTGAGGCAAGTGAGGCCTGCAGTTGTTTGGATGTTGTTATGGGGTCTTTTGTGACCTCTTGGATGAGTCGTCGCTACACTCTTTGTGTAATTTTGGTTGGCCGGCCACTCCTGGGAATATTCTACACTGTTCCATGTTTTTGCCATTTGTGGATAATGGCTCTTAATGTGGCTTGCTAGAGTCCCAAAGCCTTAGAAATTACAATATTTTACGGACTGACAGAACTTACTAAGCTTTGCCTTCCGGCTCAGCTCTCTCTTCACCACGACGGTCCGGTACAGCGACCGCATTACTGCAGATGCTGCACCGATCCGTCTGTCGATCTCAAGCTCCAACCTTCCCTCACTAGTGAACAAGAACCCGAGATACTTGAACTCCTCCACCTGAGGCAAGACCTCACTCCCAACCCGGAGGGTACAGTCCAGCCGTTTCCGACTGAGAACCACGGCCTCGGATTTGGAGGTGCTGAGTCTCATCCCAGAAGCTTCACACTCAGCTGCAAACCGCTCCGGTAAACGCTGAAGGTCAAAGCCTGATGAGGACATAAGGACCACATCGTCTGCAAATAGCAGAGACGAGATCCTAAGGTCACCAAGCTGGACTCCCTCAACGCCTTGACTGCGCCTAGAAATTCTGTCCATGAAGATTATGAACAGAATCGGTGACAAAGGGCAGCCTTGGTGGAGGCCAACGTTCACCGGAAACAAGCTCGACTTACCGCTGGCAATGCGAACCAGGCTCCTGCTTCGATTGTACAAGGACCGAATGGCACGTAGAAGCGGACCATCGATCCCGTACTCCCGGAGCACCCCCCACAGGACACCGCGAGGGACACGGTCAAATGCCTTTTCCAGGTCTACAAAGCACATGTAGACTGGTTGGGCAAACTCCCACATACCCTCCCGTACCCTTGCAAGGGTGTAGAGCCGGTCCAGTGTTCCGCGACCGGGACGATAACCACATTGCAGCTCCTGTAACCGAGGTTCGACTAACGATCGTGCCCTTCTCTCCTGCACCCTGGAGTAGACTTTACCAGGAAGGCTGAGGAGTGTGATCCCCCTATAATTAGGACACACACTCCGGTCACCCTTTTTAAAAATGGAGTGCCAATCCAGAGGTACTGTTCCTGACTTCCATGCAATGTTGTAGAGGCGTGTCAACCAACACAGTCCCCCAACATCCAGAGCCTCCGCAGACCCACCACCTGCAGGGGCAAGCATAAAGGTCCGGTGCAATGCGATTTGGGCAGTGGTCGAGGACGGGTGTCCGGGCGACCTGGTCTTTGGTGGCCAAATCTGGTTCTAATTAATTTAATTATATTTAAAATTGTTTTGCTGTGTATTACTATTACTATTATTTTAATATTATATTATTCTTGTCTATATAATATAGTATATATAATATGTATTTATAATAATTGAGTTATGTAGATTAAAAATTTTTGTTAATGATAATCATAATTACTATTTAATACTATTAAACAGTAATGGTTTGTTGCCATCAGTGTTTCAAGTCACACTGTAACATTTGTAACATTTTAAGAAAAAATACTAATTTAAAGTTTTTTTATTTGATTCAATGTGTATATTTTATTAATTGTATGTAATCCTCTACCCTTTAACAGTACATTCAATGTTGTATGCAAGTGTAAAAAGAAGTGAATCATTGTGAAACGCAATAAACCACAGCATATAGTTTCACTTTGGTAACACCTGCTATTCAGTATTTAAGATTTAAGAATAATCCTGGCTTCTATGGTGAACTTGAATGTGTCTTACGTTACAATTAGGAAGAGATCGGCACGTTATTTCATAAACTCGCAAAACTGCGTGAAGTATGTAAGAGTGCTGATGATACCTTTCTGTTCCAGCGAAGACGCCCGCATGCATAGATTCAGTGGAGGCGAGCGTGGGTATATAATTGTCTTTACTGCCCATCAATATGGACAAGAAGCCCATCTGGCTCTGCACTATTCATCCGTGTGCTGAAAAATTAAATGAATATAAAGCGTTCTTTTTAAAATTGCTTTTAAGCTATTAACATGCATCGCGCCCACCATTTTGACTATTGAGTTCTGTTCCGGGCGCTCCGTGATATTTGATTGGCCGGCCGTAACCCGAGTCAGGCGGCAGCCCGTCGACCCAGCCCTCGCGAGGAGGCAGCGCCGAGCTGATTGATCGGTGATGCGCTGCCGGCCCGGGAGTGGGGAGATGATTGATTGATTGAGGTTGCTTAGGTGACAAACAATGCAGCGCCCGGCCCATCAAGGTGCGGCCCTGTCACTGACAATAATCCCTGATTGCCCTCCCCCCCCTGTCACACACACAGAAGGCCCCCCGCCGCCAAACACGGCTCCTTTACCTCCTTTGGGACTACACAAGCAGTCATGCAGCCAACACAATGATATGTACACTACTGTGCAAAAGTACCACTATAGAACCACGTTTAGTTGCTGTAGTAGCAATGCTATAGTCACCATTTGTGATTGACGCCAAGGCCCGACTGTCAACGTGTTAAGTGTAGAGTGTCATTTTTTTTTTTTTTAACTTTCTGCGTTATTTATTTATTTATTTATGATTGATTCTTTATTCCGAGCCAAACAAAATAAAATAGCACACATTGTACAACACTGTACACACTGCACCCACACTGGCTGCAGTAAACAGAAGACATGCAAAGAAAATAACAGAAATGTGTAGTAGTGTTCAAAATAATAGCGGTCCAATGTGATTAACCAGATTAATCACTGTTTTTAATATATTTTATTGCTACATGGCAAACAAATTACCAGTAGGTGCAATAGATTATCAGGAAACAAACAGGACCCATCATTCATGATACGCACGCCTTTAAGGCTGTTTAACTGGGCGATTAGTTGAAAGAGGTGTGTTAAAAAAAATAGCAACATGGCATTCAATTAGTGATCAATTAGTGACAGTAATTAGTAATCAGTGATCATTCATTTCTCTTTGAAAGCCTGAGGAAAATATGGTGTTCAAGACATTGTTCAGAAAAAACGGCATACTTTGATGAAAAACTTGATTGGAGAGGGCAAAACGTATGAAGAGAAAAACAATTGGCTGTTTAGCTAAAATGATCTCCAATGCTTTAAAATGGAGAGCAAAACCAGAGAGGCACAAGGCAGAAAACGGAAGACAACTATCAAAATGGATGGAAGAATAACCAGAGGGGCAAAGGTTGAGCCAATGATCAGCTCCAGGATGATCTAAGACAGTCTGGCGTTACCTGTAAGTACTGTGACAGTTAGAAGACGTCTGTGTGTAGCTAATCTATTTACAAGAATCCCCCGCAAATTCCCTCTGTTAAAAAAAGGCAGGTCCAGAAGAGGTGACAATTTGCCAAAGAACACAACAACTGGCCTAAAGAGAAATGGAGGAACATTTTGTCGACTGATGAGAGTAAAATTGTTCTTTTTGGGTCCAAGGGCCACAGACAGTTTGTGAGACGACCCCCAAACTCTGAATTCAAGCCACAGTACACAGTGAAGATAGTGAAGCATCATGATATGCGCATGTTTCTCCTACTATGGTGTTGGGCTATTTATCCCATAGCAGGGATCATGGATCAGTTTGCATATGTCAGAATACTTGAAGAGGTCATTTTGCCTTCTGCTGAGGAGGACATGCCCTTGAAATGGCTGTTCCAACAAGACAATCACCCCAAACACACTAGTAAACCAGCACAATCGTGTTATGTTGTTATGTTATGGAGTGGCCAGCCCAATCCCCGGACATTAACCCAGAATAGAACTTGCGGGGTGACATGAAAAATGCTATTCCCGTATCAAAACGCAAGAAATGTTGATGAATTGTGGAATGTTGTTAAAGAATGTTGGAGTGGAATAACAGCTGAAAGGTGCCACAAGTTGGTTGAGTCCATGCCACACGGATGTGAAGCAGTTATAAAAAACAAAATATTAGTTTAGTCATTCGCAGGATTGCCAAATCCTAGAAACAAAAAAGTTTGTACAAAAATAATTTTGACTTTGTAAGTCAACGGCAGATACTGATATTTTTGAACACCCCTTTCAACTAATTGCCCAATTGCACAGTCTAAAGAGCGTGCATATCATGAACGCTGGGTCTTGTTTGTTTTCTGAGAATCTACTGCACCTACCGGTAATTGTTAGCCATGCAGCAATAAAAATATACTAGTAACAGCGATTCATCTGGTTAGCCACATTGCGCTGCTTTTAATTTGAAGACTACTGTATATATGCATATATAAATACACATGGCAGATACACAGAACATAATCAAAATACAGATAAAAACAGAACATCATTTTGCTCAAAAAGGAGCGGGAAAAACCTCCTTTTAGAGTTGCTAATCATTTCATGCTTGCTGAACTACCGTGCCATTTCTCACGTCACGGTGTGACAAGCTGTGTCCAAACTTCTGACTGGCATCATAAGTTCTTTTTTTGCAGCTTTAGAGGCAGATTCCCCCCTTCCGCTGTAGTTTTTGGTATCCAAAGCGCATTTCTACTACACGATCGTAGTTTTTTTGTTGCTGTTGTTGGTGGGTGCCCTGCACGTCATGTTCGCCGGAGTGCAGCCGTGGGTCTGGTGAGCATATTATTCATATCAGTGTTGATTATAAGCTCATCCCTTTGAGATTGCAGAGATGATCCAGATTCAAATATTAGCCAGATTGGGTCCAGCTCAGCTTTGTAAAACACCGCCTCATCACTGCGCATACGTCGTTTGATTCATCCCTTGTTATAATTTCATTAAGAGCCCTCACAGACTTCTTTTTTTTTTTGTTTCACATGTAACTAATCCGAGTTTCCTAATGCTTCCTCCGTGTCTGACAGCCTGCCCTGCAGCTTTTCCGCTGCCGGTTGGCAGGTCTGCTGCGCACATTTTCACTCGTGTCCCACACGTTTCCTATCCGGTGGGCATCGCCGGCATTCTGCTACTAATTGTTGAGGCATTCTGTCCATCCAGACAAAGACTGCCGGGCTTTATTTGTACGGTTGTCTCCAGGAGGTCTTGTGGAGTGACGTCATGCGGTTTTGTTCAACTGTAGAGGCGTAATTAGCAAGAAAATGTTGTTTGAATTTTGAATTCAACGCTTCTTGTTGAGGCTTTTCACGCTTTCGGAATATGCGTTCCAAAACAAAGTCTGATGAAATGCTCCAAAAATAGATTGAATCCTTTGAAGTACTTGTATGACAAAGTGTCTCCAAAATTTGGACTGGCACTATAAGCTATAAGTGTCAAAAATAAAAATCACAAAATGTAATCCCGTTAAAACATTTTGGACTGGTTTTTGCATTCAGTAGCATGAGAAACTGTCTCCGAACATTTGCCTGGTGCTGTGAGTTCTGGTGGAGTGATGCTTTCCATGCCTCTCTTGGAAAAGATAAAGCCAAAACATAATAATTATTAGAAAGGAGTATTAACCCCCTGTTTGCTTAAATTGCAGTAGCAGTCCAGATTTAGTGGAGTGATGCCGTGCATTTTTGTGCAACTAATCCCTCTGTTGGAAGAAGGGTTAAAAAAAGAAAAATCCTAAAAATGAATTGTTATTCCTTTGTTTGATAAACAACAGCACCAGTCAAAAGTTTGGAAACACTTTCTCCTTCATTAGCAGGATAAACTGTCTTGACACTTTTGGCTTTTTGATTTTTGCACCGACAAAAAGCCCCCCTCAAAGTTAATGGGAAAAAAACAGAAATTATGCATAACTACAGCACCAGTCCAAAGTTTAGAGACACGTATTCTTTCAATTGCATTAACGACCGTCTAAAAACTTTTGGCTCATGGGGGGGATGGCCTTTATTTTACTGCAACTTATTCCTCTTTTGGAGAGTGCTGCAAAAAAAACAAAGCCAAAGAAAAATAATCCAAAAAAACAGTTAATCCTTTCTTTGCTTAGCTACAGTGTTATTCAAAATTTTAGAGACACTTTTTCATTCGGTAGCATTAAAAACTGTCCTAAAACGTTTGGCTAGTGCAGTAAGCTGATATAGAGGGATGTAATTAACTTTACTACAACTTATCCCTCCTTTGGAAACACAATGCTAAACAAAAATATAAATAAAAAAAAGTAAATCCTTTGTTTGCTTAGCTGCAGTACAAGTCAAAGGTTTTGAGACACTTTCTCATTCGGTCGCATTAAAACTGTCTTAGAACTTTGAACTAGTGCTGTGAGCTCACGTCAGTCATTTGACTGCAACTTACGCAGCGAATCCTTCGTTTGCACGGTTTACACAACTCCGAACTTCACTTACTCCGTCAACGGCACGAGACATTGTGCTCCGAATTGTGGAGTGACTTTGTTCATCCGGATGAGACTGCGGCTCTATTTGTATGTTTGTTTGTTTCCCTGCCAAAGAGGAGAGCTATCGGTAATCTATGTTCCCCTTCACAGCGGGAGGAAACACGGACCCCGCCAGCGTGCGGATTCATCGACCTGCCGACGGGGTTAGTGCATTATCACGCTGGGCTAGACTTGGAGACACGCTCGTTTGGCTGCCAGATTGCAATTAAAAGCCAGATAAGTTAAATTATTGGGGGAAAGTTGTAAGTTTGGTATATTTTCTATAGCTGTAGGAAGTAAATGTAGGCTGTCCAAACCTTTTTCACAGTGGGTTGCACACTGAAGAAGAAGTACTATTCACTATTTATCTGTGCCGGTTTCTCTATATTTGTTGAGAAACTGATTAATTGATATCAGAGATGCCAGTCGATTAAAATATTTGATCGCGATTAATCACATTTTGTTCATAATTAACTCAAAATGAATCGCATTTAGTCACAGGTAAAACTTTTTATATGTAATACGAAATGATATAAATCTATTTGTGTAAGCAATTTGATATGCATCACATTTTATGTAGAGGGATATGAATATTGGAAATATGGGCTATTATTTTATAGAAAAATAACATACAGTGAAAAAGCCCCCGGTTTTTGAATATATACGGCGAGCGGTGATTTGTCCCACTGTTTGACGATCCTTGAATGCCACTTCTTCGTTCTCACGTGCTGCTCTCACTATACTGCATTTTTACCCTTTTTCTTTCATCTCATATGTGCTCCCAAATGCTGACACTATGTGGGAATGCATAAAGGTAAGATATGATAATCCTTTTAAGTGCTAATGTGCATATTTTATGGTACACGAACTCCAGGTGTTGTTCCTGTCATAGTTTTGCACAATCCATACTAAGTAAGATAAAGTAGATGGCTATAATGTACGTAAAATCGCTGTAATGCACCCCAAATTTTCCTCGGCTATGACGGTAGCTTGCAGCTTCTAGCCTAAAGTTAGCTAGCGGTTCAAAGCAAAGCAAGAGACGGCTTGCATCTAAAAAGAAACTTGTTAGTTGGCACACTTTATGCCAAGGTACCACTGTAGGAATCCATCCATCCATTTTCCTCCGCTTATCGGGGTCCGGGTCGCGGGGGCAGCAGTTTCAGCAGGGAAGTCCAGACTTCCCGGTCCCCAGCGACCTCTTCCAGCTCCATCGGGAGGACACCAAGGCATTCCCAGGCCAGCTGTGAGACATAGTCCCTCCAGCGTGTCCTAGGTCTTCCCGGGGGCCTTCTCCCGACCGGGCATGCCCGAAACACCTCACCAGGGAGGCGCCCGGGAGGCATCAGGACTAGATGCCCGAGCCACCTCAACTGGCTCCTCTCGATGTGAAGGAGCAGCGGCTCTACTCTGAGCTCCTCCCGGATGGCCGAGCTCCTCACCCTATCTCTTAGGGTGAGTCCAGCCACCCTACGAAGGAAACTCATTTCCGCCGCTTGTATCCGCGATCTCATTCTTTCGGTCATGACCCATAACTCATGACCATAGGTGAGGGTGGGAACGTAGATCGATCGGTAAACAGAGAGCTTTGCCTTCCGGCTCAGCTCTCTCTTCCGTCACACTGTAGGGACACTGTAGGAAGGACAAAGCAATACCTGCAGTCCGCCAGTAACTTCCCACTTCTCCCAGAAGCGACGTACTTTGTGACAACTCAAGTCTCAGCAACACAGATAACTTTGGTCTTGTTGAAAGAGCCACCTGCCGGGGTTTTCATCTTGCCATTCAAAATACCTTTCTTTTTCATTTCTGCTCAATATTTTTTCCAGCTTTTAGCTCCACGCAAGACTGCCGCCTCTGAGGTTCCTTAAACAACGGTGTGGGCTGAGGGGTCAAATTGACCCTAAAGCGTTAACTTTGACAGCCCCAATTTAAACACATTTTTGCGTCTGGAAAGAGCACTATGGTCAAAATGTGGTTGCAGTTTTGGTTGGAATAACCACGTGAGGGAAGTTTCCGGGTACTTGACCAGAATCCATGCTTAAGGGAGATTAGTGTTTTTATCCTTTGGAGAAAACATCATTGACTCCACTAAGCTCATCAATAATCCATTTCTGCATAGCAGTTCGACAACACTAATTGTTATTTTGTTTTTGCTTGTTTATCTTCCCGGCCGAACATTGACCACCGCAATCTATCGTACCACGGGAGATAAGAGACACAATAGTGTGCTGTGATAACATTGTTCGTGGAAAATACGAGTACTCCCGACCTTGATGAAGGACAACAATAGAGATGTCATTCAATCCACTTTTGGCATATATATATATGTTATATTATATACTGTAGCGTTGAGTTTCCCCTTTTTCCGCTCTCATCATTGCTGTGTTTTATTAGAATGGTATCACCCATCCATCCATTTTCTATGTCGCTCATCCTCGTTAGGGTCAGGGGGGGGTATGCAAGAGCCTATCCCAGCTAACTATAAAATGTACTATTTCTTAAAAGTGTCTGTCTGTGCTTCCTAGTTCATGCATAAATGCAATAAAGTGAGTATATTAGGTCCTCCTGTGTATGAGAAAGTAGTGGATCTATTCAGCTGGATGGGGTTGCATGTAGTATGCATGCCAGGTCACTAGTTGGCAGTGAAGACCTGTAATGACACACTGAGGAGCAATTAAAGGTTTTTAGCTCCGGGGCTCCCCGACAGGTGTAGGTGTTTGTTTGGTACTTCGCTACGTGACAAAGACACGGTCAGAAGTCAATAAATGTTAAGTGCCGGCACCACACAGAGTTCAGTCCTCTAATGTTAGTGAAATCTCCTCGCGGGTCCAGTAACAGTTTGCTGGCGACTAAACTGGAGAATTGCAAACATGAAGGTTATTGGGAGCAATTGTTGCAAAACATTTATCTCGAACCTGTTTTTTTAAGACTATAAAAATACTAGATAGATGGATACATAAACACTTAATCACTGCATTAATCGAGCAAGGCAAAGCAGGAGAGATGCAAAAGTAAATACGTAGAATTACAATAAATAAATTCAAAACATAACACTTCAAATATGTAGCGCAATAAAACATAATTAGGTAAAAAGTCCAGTCCTGTGTGCGTTTTTATCGGCCTTGCTCACTTGAAAAGCCGCATGGCATGGAGGAGGAATGATGTTCTCAGTCTTTCATTGGAGCAGGACAGTGATAGAAATCTGCCACTGAAACTGCTCTACTGTTGGGAGATGATGCTGGTTGTCCATGATGGAAAGGAGCCTCCGTCAATGTTCTTTACTTTGCACAAATGCCCGGTTGTTCAGCTCAGTGCCAAAGACAGAGCCTGCCTACCTAAGTGGTTTGTCCCGGTGTGAACTGGTGGTCACCACTAAAACAATGTAGAGTGGATCCTCTCACCTTTGCGAATTTATCCAATTTTTCCATCCATCCGTTCATTTTTCCTCCGCTTATCCTGGTCCGGGTCATGGCGCCACAGTCTGAGTAAGAAAGTCCAGACTTCCCAGTCCCCGGCCAACTATTCCAGTTCCACTGGGAGGACACCATGGCGTTCCCAGGCCGGCTGTGAAACATAACCCATCCTGCGTGTCCTTGGTCTGTCCCAAGGCCTTCTCCCAGTTTGGCATGTCCGGAACACCTCGGAGGCGTCCGGGAGACATCCGGACTAGTGGTCACCTCAATTGGCTCCTCTCGATGTGAAGGAGCAGTGGCTCTACTCTGAGCTCCTCCCAGGTGACCATGTCCCTGAAATTTTTGCTTATGTGAGCAATTATTGCAAATGCTGAACAGACACCAGAGTAAACGTCAAGTTAATATTAGGGTGGGGCAGCGGTCGGGTCGGGAGCTACCATACATATACTATACAACTCTAAAGTCCCACCAAACTTTAGAGCCACTGTCATGCATTAACTTTTTGTTAGCACTGTCGCTAAAATATGTTAATTAATAAAACACGTATGGCACATTATTAGTCAAAATAATGCACATTTATACAAAGTTTACATTTTTTGCATAAATTAAGCATTCTTTGATGTACTATTCTACACTTGCAATTAGGTGGCCGTAATGTTACTGTAATGATCAGTGAAACACACAAGCATATGTTATCATATGTTATCTTAAAAAACATAACACCTGCCCGATAGGCAGAAATGTCAGGCATTTCAAATTTCTGATAAGCCGAAGGTCTCCAATCACTAGTTCATTGCTCAATATTGGTCCAAGGGCGCGGCCGAACCGGGGCACGGCAAACTTTCTGCTGCAAAAATTTAAAAAATCCAATTTTATGTAGAGCCATCTCAATTTGGGTAAATTTGGGTTTTTGCCTGGTCTTTGAACACACCATTGTGCATGTGCTAACTTTCTCCCATGCTGCACAGACAAGCTATACTGTCACTACTACACACGTTCACCTCATACAAGCTGATACTATGTGGGAATGCATAAAGGTGCGTTATCGAGTGCTAATGTGCATATTTGTTTGTAATGTTAATGCATGCTAGCAAGCACATTGCTTTTGAACACACACATCAAACGTGGGCGTAATAATCCTCTGACAACAAACTCCAGACTTTTAATTGGATGCTGTTACTGTCTTAGTTTCAAACAATACACAATAAATAATCTTTGGTGTTGTGGTAATGAAAACACAGGCGGAGTAGATCAGACTTGGCTTTTCTATAACTTGAACATCACGTCAGGTACAACAGCTCCTCATAGCTAGGTATCCGCCGGTAGACGGGTGCGCATGCGTAGACCCACAATAACCCTGCAGGGTCAACACCAACACCACTGTGTGCATAGTCAATACTCTACAAATAAGATAGAGTATGTGGAGATTTGTGCGACCACAAGCCGGTCCGTGGCTGGGGACCTCTGTGATAGACCACCCAATTTTTGTCCAGTCTTTCATCCAGTTTTTGTCAAAAACTCACCCGCGACTCGTACTGTTTTTAATCATCAAAGTGCTGCCGTCTTGTCTTTGACATGAAAAAATAATAATTTTGTCACGCTGTAACAGGGGCTGCTGTTGTGGCCAAGCAACGCCAAACCAACTAATACAAGGGTAAAGGTGACTATAGGGGTGTTATTTCGTGTTCCGAGGGCTCCAATAATGGATTGAAAACTGGATTATTAAACTATATAACAACGAAAATATTCCATTTATAAATAAGGAATCCTATTTCACAGAAATTCATCAGAGGGATTATTTGTTGAAGCATAACAGCTATTATGGAAATTTGACCATTTCTTTTTTGTTCCATTAGATCTGCCTCAAGAGCTGCACATAATATTCTGAGATCCCAACATGAGGGGTGCAGTTATTTTTTGAGTATAGGCTAAGTAGTTGTGTATAATGCGAGAATGTAGATTATTCCAACATATAATTTTGACGATATATCGTATTATCCACTCTGATGTGCAGCAATTACTGCAGCTTTTGCAGTAAACAGCGCAAAATATGCCCTTCCTCCAATCGGGTGGCGTAAACGGGGTCTTTCTGCCTGTTTTCTGTGTTTTATGCGGATGTTCCGAACAATAAAGATGGAATATGGACGCCCACGGTTGAAAAAATATATAGCTTCGTCGAGCTGCCAAGTGCTGTAATTACGCCGAGTGATCTAGCGACGCTTGAAACCTCCTTAACCCCGCCTCTCCCATACCCGCGCGGCATGTCACAATTAAGTAGCGCGCCAAGCAGATCACAAGCAAAGCATATTGCCGTTTAGATTAATGCGCGGGGGGGGGGGGCATGGCGGGCTGACACGCAGGCGGTGTGAAATATGCTCAGCACGCCGCATAATTATGACATCTGTTAGCCTCTCTGCCGTGGCTTTTAACACAGTATTAACTCCGAGGGCCCTAACAGGCTTACGTACAGTGCGTGTTATGATCGCCTGCTGAAATATGGCGAGCGGGGAGCGCCGAAGATTAAATTAAAACCAGCAGATAATCAGAGAGATAATTGAGTTGCAATCCTGGGAGGCCGAGGGAAGGAAGAATGAGAGGGAAGAAATAATCAGCGGCGAGCAACGATCTTATTTCTCTGTGATGAGGAAGGACATAAATTCAGCGATCAGATTAAAGAGCGATTAATCAAAGCGCTAATCCACAATCATAGCGCAGGCGGAGTGACACGCTGGTGCTTCTTTCGCCATGTAAATATACTTTTCCCCCCCGGTCGGTCATGATGAAAAATGGCCTCACTTTTAGAGGAGCACTCCCGAACATATGGTACCGTATTGTTGCTTCAGAAGGGATTAGACCTGGCTGCATTTTCAAACCATACATCAACTCGCAGCCTGACACGTTGACCCTTTAGTCCCACGTGTTTGCTCCTTAAATCATCTTCTCCAACAGCGTTTAGAAACCTTGGGTTCTGGGAGCCCAAAATGGATGGCGGATCAGTTTTAGTTGGGTCCCCAGTCATTCAGGTAACATGCCATAAACTGGTTTATTGATCATCTAGCAGGCGCACAATTATGCAAGGTGTCTTGTATTTCATTTCGACCAATCGAATCATTGATCCCGCCCAGCACCTCCGATTGGTATTGACAGATTAAGTGCATTCATGTTACATCACATGCCTTACATGTGTCACAAGGAGGGTTTGACAACAAGTCACAAAAGACCCCACAACAACATCCAAACAACTGCAGGCCTCACTTGCCTCAGTCAAGGTCAGTGTTCA
>QODF01000046.1:3904601-3979510 GCA_024372805.1 Oostethus manadensis
AGTTGAGGTGGCTCGGGCATCTAGTCCTGATGCCTCCCGGGCGCCTCCCTGGTGAGGTGTTTCGGGCATGCCCATTCGGGGGAAGGCCCCCGGGAAGACCTAAGACATGCTGGAGGGACTATGTCTCACAGCTGGCCTGGGAACGCCTTAGTGTCCTCCCAATGGAGCTGGAAGAGGTCGTTGGGACCGGGAAGTCTGGACTTTCCTACTGAAGCTGCTGCCCCCGAGACCCGGACCCGGATAAGCGGAAGAAAATGGATGGATGGATGGACCTTGATCTGAAACCAACTTGGTGTTTACAGCTAGACAATGATCCAAAACACACCGGCAAGTCCACCTCTGATTGGCTGAAGAAAAACAAAATGAAGGTTTTGCAGTGGGCTAGTCAAAGTCCTGACCTGAATCCTATTGAGATGCTGTGGCATGGGCGTAAAAGGGTGATCCATGCTGGAAAAAAACCCAATGTGGCTGAATGACAACATGTCTGAAAACATGATTGAGTCATAATTCCTCCACAAAGCGCTGTAAGAGACTCATTGCAAGTTATAGCAACGCTTGATTGACGTTGTTGCTGCTAAGGTTAGAGGTCAACCTGCCCTCATGCAGCACGTCCAAGTAAATAATTTCAAGTGCGCTCAGAGCGTGTATCAGTGTAGCGTCACAGTGCAAAGACGGAGGGGGAGGCAAATCACCAAGGGCAAAGGGCACGAGGAAGAATCATCCCTAATTAGCGGTTGCCATGGCGAATAGGAGAGGAAACACAATGAGGGAAGACTGACTGTCAACTGAAGAGCAGTCCAACGTGCAGGTGATGAACTAGAGGGGCTTCTTAATTAGCTTTGTGTGGAAGGCTAAACGCGTACACGCAAAGTACAACCTTCATTGTCACGCCGGTTGTTGTCCACATAATGGGTCACTTAGCAAGTGTTTCCATGTTATTGCAAAAGCTTGACATTTTTGTGCAAAATTCTGCTCAATTTTCTGCTTCAACAGTGGTGAGCGTTTGCATTTAGACATCATCGTGATGCCTTTTGAAGTAGCTCGTTAAAGACTGAAATCATATACAACCAAGGTCGTCACCTCCGCAAACCACATAGAAAACGGGGGGGGGGGGCGGATGATGTTATCCATAAATCGACTGTCTCCTATTGAGGCCGCCGTCTTTATCTCCAGATTGGCTGTGAATTAAAACAATGGTCAGTTTAAGTGGCGTTTCCTCTTCCTGCCAGACTGATGCACGTGTTTTGCATTAGGCAGATAGACCATTTGGTACGATATCGCCCCTCCTATCTGGACTAACATCCCCTGTTCTTCTTTAAAATGAGCGTTCAATGCTTACTAGTTTGGTTGTTGGTGTCATTTAGGCAACCACAAGCTATTATGCGCGATATTTTGACACACAGTATGTACAAATAGGATGCACAGAAGTGACGATTGCTCTAAGACTGCAAGGGAAGCTCAGCTACCCCTAAATTGTCCAAATATGTGCTAGAATACTTTTGTTCAGAATCAGCTACTCATCACAAGCAGAAGCTGAGCACCTACTGACTTGGATGGGTAAGCGTAGAGTGGGTCAATCCGATGCGCGAAACTGGACGGTCATTGGATAAATGCTGGGCTTTGTCCTAACTGTTGGGCGCTCAGCAACTCTGAGGGTCTTTGGGGCAGTGGGTTGGCCCGGACGCCCGGCTTCTGCATGATGATTGGATGACCTGCTGTTTGACAATGAAATGAGCGAATCAGCTGTGTGATATAGGTGAAAAGCATACGAGTGTGAATTTTGCTCTTTTTGCCCATTTGTGCTGTTTTTATTTTTAACTTTCTTCTGAAGTAATAGTTGTACATTTTCTCTTCCTAATATTATGACATTTAAGCCATCACAATACTACTTTCCCACTGAGCTAATTTCCCAAAGAATACAACTTTATTTTGTTCTGTTTGTTTCTCATAATTATTTGTCAATCCTATGCCATGAAAATGACTAAATGTATTAAATACATTTGTTCTCCTAACACTCTTACTCACACTTTGTTTTAATTATGTCAGTTTTTGCCTTTTTTCAACTATTTACACTTTTTCATTGTTAGTGTTTTTCTCTTAATTATCACTTCATTCTCACACTATTTTGACTTTATTCTCATAACATTATAACTGTTTCCTGCACCCAAAAACTGTCCATTTTCTTTACGATTTCAACTTTATGCTACTAAAATAATGTTATGTTTGCTCATCATATTACATTTTCATTATAAAATTATGACTTATTTTACAACTTGTGGGTTCAAATATTTTGACTGTATTTTTGTAAAAAAAAAAAAAAAACATTTTTTTTTTAGCTTTCTTGTTAAATTATTATTATTTTTAGATTGAGCTTCGGGTCAATAAAAAAACTGTCCCTTCCCACAAAGAGCCCCCGGGCCACACTTTGGACACCCGTGGTATATACACTTCACATGTTTACAATTACAAAATTCCGCACGTCCAATAGGACGTAGGAAGAAGAAGAGCTCATTGATTTAGTTTATTGGGGGGTTGGGTTTGGAAATGTAGCCCTGGGTCCTTGAAGGTTGTTTTTTGTGGGCCTGCAACGTATGTAAAAAATAATGATACATTTAAAATGTAATACTATTTACAATAAAAGTACAACTATTTAAGTTAAATTAAACAATGAAAAAAACCTTAGTCATCTGCGATTACGATTGCCTTTAATTGATTATCTTTAAGTGTCCAAACACGGTAATAATAATAATTACAATAAACGCCAAAAAACACATGCAACAAGGAAAATGCTGCAATCACATAAATACAGCAGCATGGAAAATGCTGCAAATGTCCCAAACACACACACACACAAACACACGCGCACACACACACACACACAAACACAAGTCTTCTTGTTCCCAGAAGTCAACTGCAGTAAGTAGGTGGAGTCACTGTTGATAGGTCCAGCCCCTCCTCCTAAAAAACAACCACCCCCCCCTCTTTAACCCGTCCTGGCTGCTGGGAACGTCGCAGATACCAGCAAATCAGTGTTTGTTCAGCCACTCCACAAATATCCCCCTTCTCCAGATCGGGCCCGGGGAAGCGGCGCTCGAGCCGCACTGTTGTGAATTCTCAGTGGCGGTGTCCCTCCTCCTGCAGGGATGGCTTTCTTTTTTTCTTTTTTTTTTTAAAATGTGCCAATAAATTTCACATGTCCAGCTTTGTTTTGCTTTCATTAGGCAGTTGTAATCGTGGCGGCCGGGTAGCATTCTACCATGAGTGACGCCTGTGTTTGCACTACATGTTGTTAATGGCTGCATGGATGGATGGTTGCATATATTTATACATATTTTTCTATTGACATGATATCATTTCCCACGACCCTAATGAGGATAAGCGGTATAGAAAATGAATGAATGAATGAATGATATCATTTACCAGCCAATGGAAATACTGTGCAACCTTCAAGATGGAACATAATCTTGTTTTATTCATATTTTGAAAACCAAATAAGAACTAGAGGTAGGCAATGCCCGAGACAGCGCGTGTGAACGTGTGGCTGTGTGTCAAACCTAATAAAAATGGCTAAAAAAAAGTATTTCTTTATAAAACGGCTACCATGTAGGCATATTGGCTTTTTTGCCGATATACGATTTGCTGATCCCTGAGTTTTCACGGAATTAAGGAAAAAAAATAATTTTTTTGCCTCATGCTGAAGGGACTCGAGACGGACGCTAACTAGCAAGTTAGCGAGCTAACAAGCTGCCGAGATACCCTCGACTTTATTTCATCTAAACTTAAGAAGCCAGAAATGTACCACTTCCACACAGAATGGGTGGAGAACTTTTTTCACTGTCATGTGGGACATGCCATGACTGACTTTATGCAGTGTTAAGGTAACGTACTGTAAGGTAATGTCTCATTCATGTTTTGTCATTACTGCCGCATAGTGACCAAAATACTACATACCGCTTCATTATCACTTATTTCAAAGCGTTTCGAGAAATACTAGACTGCTTTCTAGCCATTATCGAACCGCGATACTGCGAAAGACAACTGTACACAATTGCTGCAAAGTAACATGTGTGGTTCTATGGTTATCATCACAGTTTTTCAGACAACTTTTTTTATTGGTGTCGGGTATACAGTCGCCATGTTTTTCCCAAAAGTGTTACTCTGTATCTGAACTTGATAACTTTTAGGGATTTATTACAGAATTTCAGATTTTTGTGTAATTCAGTGGGTCATTTCCTGTATTTATACTTTTACCTCCTGGCATTTTTGCATCACTTCCAGTCTTGACGGGAGGAATCTGACCTCCCAATAACCCCGCCTCTTTTTACAAAATTTTTTTGTGTTTTTTACAACACACTCATTGTTCATGTCCTCCTTTTAAAAGTCATACGCTCATCTACGCCAGCTATTAACCTGACATTTACGGTACTTTTATCCACTCTTGAGTGCTTTGATTCATAACAGTCATGTAAGTAGTGATCTCCCGGTAACCCCCACCCCCCACCCCCCCCACACACACTTCCTCCCAACCCCCGCCTGTTGCTGTAATATCATATTTTCGGGCCTTTTGTCTTCCAGCACCGTGCCCCCAAGCAAGGAGACATATGCGATGCCAGCCAGCGCCATAAAAGCCTTTCAGAGCTGCATTATGCTGAATGTGTTTCCACATGACTAATGGATGATGCGCACGTAACGTCTGCCAGACAAGCTTCTGCTGCCTTTTAAAGGCCAGACCCAAGAAACCTTTTGTTTTGGTGGCATTTAATGGAGTCACCTGCAGAGTACACGCTGAAGCAGAAGCAGTAACACACACTGGACAGTATATTCGATGATCTAGCTCACGTATTTCTGCAGGTTTTCTATCGGGTTTGACTTATCGGTCACTTTTTTTGCCGTGTTTTTTGTTGCTACGTTATTTCAACTTCTAGGAATAATTTTGAGTTTAGTGCCTAAATATTGTTTTGATATTTGTACAAGAACCATATATTCTAAATGTATCTTATGATGACTCCGTCTTGTGATATGCAGTGAGAGCAGGGAACAAGTGGAGGTTTGCCCCGGAAAGGAGAGGAATGAAGGTCAGCCGCAGCAAGACGGAGTACATGTGTGTGAATGAGAGGGACTCAAGTGGAAGAGTGAGGTTACAGGGAGAAGAGATAAAACAGGTGGAGGATCTTAAATACTTAAAAAGAAAAGTGTCAGGTGTGATAGAGGAGTTTCAGCTAAAATAAAAGGAAAGGTGAATGAAGATGCTGAGGTTCTCTTTGGGTGTGACCAGGATGGACAGGATCAGGAATGAGTACCTGAGAGGGACAACACATGTTAGAGGTTTTGGAGATAAAGTCAGAGAGGCCAGACTGAGATGGTTCGGACATGTCCAGAGGAGAGATAGTGAATATATTGATACAGGGATCAAGGCTGTGGCAACCCCTGAAGGGATAAGACAAAAGGAAAAGAAGATGGTTACAATTAATTCATCTTTTTAAAATATTTTTTTTAACTTTTGTTCGTTTAATGATTTAAACCAAGGGAATGTTTTTTTTTCTTTTCTGCAATAATCTCAATAAAATTGAATGCCATTTTAAATTAATTATTATTTAATAAGAAACATTTATTAAAATATTTCATTCCATTAAATGTATTCATTCATTTCAAAAACTATTTGTAATAAAAATACATGATTTAAAAATATGTATCTCGTTTTGTTTAATATTTAGTTCATTTCACAGAAAACAAATTGTAATGAAAAAAGATATACTGAACTAATATTTAAATTATGTATTGATCAACACTAATATATATATATATAATATGTAATATATATATATATACACATTTACATATTTATTACATAGTTTAATAATACAATTATTTATTAAAATACATATGGAATAAGCGGCATAGAAAATGGATGGATGGATTCATACAAACGTCAATAAATGCTACTATGCTAATGTTAGCAATGCTAATGTTAGCATGCTAAACCTAGCACAATAGCACTAAGTGTCTGCCACTGTCAAAACTAATATAAAATGGCTAGAAAAGCTACCATGCCGACGTTAGCATGCTACATCTTAGCATGATAGCATTAAATGTCTTGATATCGACCCCAAGCTATATCGGCTCCTGTGCTGAAGGGGCCGACGCTAGCAAGTCAGCAAGCTAACCAGGTAGCCTCAAACGTATTTCTACTAAACTTTAGAAGCCACACGGAATGGGAGGAGGACCTTTTTCACCACAGATATTGCCGATTCATCCCATATTGTCAAACCATTTTAACAATCACCTGTTTTGATCATCAAAGGGTGAGTGCATTTATCACAGCGGCATGAAAGAAAAGGCCAAGAATGCATGAAATAAATGAACGCAAGCAGAGGGAAATATTTCGCTGCATTGTGGGCCAAGTGTCAACATGCATATGACAAACAAACACGTCAATTAACAAAATGACTGCCGTGTGAAATGGATCTGTTTCCCCTAAAGCCGAAATGAACAGAAAAAGACCTTGTCCGCCGTGATGAATGATATTTTCTCAACCAAGCAGCTTTCATTATTTATTTTCACCTTTTCCTCCCCGTTATTGCCGTATTACTCGCCACCGCGCGATAAATGGACACCACCTGTTTAAACGGCCGGGGCCGCGCCGGGGTCAAGCGGGGTCGCCGTGTTGATTGGCCGCATCCAACGGTCAGAACACGCCGCGTGCCCTCTGCGGCGATTTTGCAAAAAATGCTTCAGGAAGCGGGGTTCAGCCTTTACGGCCGAGGACATTTCCTACTACAGGAGTTAAGCACTCAGGACAGGAAGCCATTTGCTGTGGCTGTAAGATCTCCTTAATGACTGTCTAACTGGAAACAGGCCGGCCTAATTCAGCGCCCGGAGCAGCGCGGATGGCTTTGCATCTCGACGCTGCCGGAATATTTACTGCCGCTTCCATGGGAGTCCCTTTGGCTCGGCGGCGATAACGTTTACTGGGGATCCCTTTGGAGCGCGACACCGGCGGGGAAAAGTGTGGTCAAGAGCCAAAGAGGTGACAGACCTTTCGTTGAAGTTATCGTGTATTTCACCACCATTGGATGATGGCCGCCGTCATGTGACTTTGTTTATTTAGTGCACGGCGATGGTCGAGCGCTGTCCTTTAAAATAAACGCTAGTAATAATGTTCTGTAGAAATAACAAGCTGGTGGAGTTATTCTGTAGTGGCACGGTGGCACAGTGGTTAGTGAAACCGCACCACAGCCAGATGTCCCCCAGTGTGAGTCCCAGTTTTTCTGCTGTTGAGAATTAAAAAAAATAATTCACCAAAATATTACAGCTGTTCAAACAAAATGTAAACACTTTTGTTTTGCATTTTATCCCCTTTTTTGTTTTAAAAAAAAAGTTTATTTTTTGGGGGGGGTATTGTTGTCAGGCAGGATTAGACATTCTAAAAATTAAATTTAACCAGAAAACTAAAACTAAAAAAACATAACTCAGAAGTCATTTTACAAGAATAAAAAAGCTAAATAAATGAGTTGTAATCTAACCAAAAATATATAAACAATTTTTAAAAAATGTGAAATCTCTAACTTTATCTTGGAGATTAAAAAAGTTTCCATCTGTCTATCTTAGATACATCCATCCGTCCATTTTCTAAACCGCTTATCCTCATTTGGGTCGCGGGGTATGCTGGAGCCTATCCCAGCTTACTTTGGGCAGGTGGCGGAGTACACCCTGGACTGGTCGCCAGCCAATCGCAGGGCACATATAGACAAACAACCATTCACACTCTAATGGACAATTTAGAGTCGCCAATTAACCTAACATGCATGTTTTTGTGGGAGGAAACCGCGAGAAAACCCACGCACGCACGGGGAGGACATGCAAACTCCACACAGAGATGCCCAACGGAGATTCAAACCCTGAACCTCCTGACTGTGAGGCCAACATGCTACCCATTCAGCCACCGTGCGGCCCTATCTTAGAACAACGTCATAATATTATGAGAAAAAATAACATTTTACTCGCACACTGTTAGATTGAAATATTACCGAAAAAAAACAAACAAACAAAAATTAAAAAGTCGTAATATTATGAGAACCAATTTTTACAGACAAAAAAAAGAAGAAGCTCAAAATGTATTGAGAATAAAGTCGTAATATTATGAGAATAAATTTTACAAGACGAGAGTTGAAATAGTTGGGAGAAAAAGAACTACAGCAGCCGTAATGAAAAAAAAATAGCTGTAATTATATGACAATAAACTGGTGGTACTATGAGAAGCAAAATAAAAAGTTGTAGTTTTTGGAAAATTAGGTGGAGGAAAATTTTCTAATGTTATGAGGATTAAAGTCTTAATATTATGAGAAGAAAGAAAAACAGCAAATACAGAAATTCATATTAATAATCCACATTTTTTAAACCTATATCACGAACTGAGCTGCAGTTTAGTTGATGAATTTTCAATTATAATAATCAATGTAATATTATTGTTATCATTGTGATTAATAACCTTATTTAAATAGCTCTTCAAAGCATAAAAAATAATCCAATTTACACTTATTACACAACATGACCGAAAACATTGTTTGGCTTTGCAAACCTCTGTGAGTCTATCCAATAAAAAGTAAAGTTTCAAAAAACGGGAGTGCAAAATTCTGCAGCAACGGGCATATTGTGTTGATCCTGGCTGCTGTTTAGTGTGCGGGCTATAGAGGGCAGTGGTGTTCAGCATGTTGGTTAGACCAAGCGTTTGGAGTCACGTGTGGAGAATAACAAACTAGCAAGTGGAACATCACGTCCAAGGAGTGAATGCTCTGTCTTGACATGAAAAAAAATGGCCAACTGAATTACAGCCATCCTGATGTGGAATTATTCAGCCGCCGTTACAATACTTTTAGGGTAGGACTAATCATTTGACATTGTTATAGATCCATTTGTGGTGTGATTTGGAATATAACAACCAACAGTTAGAGTGGCACTTCCCATGCCAGCTCCCGGGACCAAAGACAGAGGAGTCCCGGCACAGTGAGGGGAATCTACCACTTTAGCTACGGAGCCGAATATCCGGCATCCCACGTGAAACTAACGTCACCACGGTACGGCGTGGACATGTCTGCATGGTGGTGTTGCATGTTCTTCATCATCCGGGTGGAGGGAGTTGATTGTCAACCAGCTTTGAGCCACGTTTACCGCACCTTCCATGTTGCAGTGTGATATTTGGCAATATCATTTGGCAATTAGATCCACCCATTTGCAACTTAATAGTTGATAATATCAACATGTTGGAAATGTACGCCAATTATGTGATGTGCTTACACATTTTTTTGACAGCTGCAAAGATTTGTGAAAGTACACGCTACGGGATGCAAAAGAGGCAATGTCACACAGGCGCCGCTGGACGCTAATGAGGCAGCTAACGTCAGTGCTGCGATGCCACGACGGTAAAGTTGCCCAACCCGGCCTTCCACTTTCTCAAAAAAAAAAAAAGAGTGATTTTACAATTTGTCAAAGCGGCCCTGGCATCCTTTCATTTTTCAGTATGTGGCCCCTGGTGGGGAAAAGTTTGGACACCCCCCTTGTAGGGTCATAGATTACCACGCCAATGTGGGTCCCCCACACACCGCCGTAAACGCTGCGCCACTGCTCCCTGCTGACCTGAGGAAATGAACTGGGACCACCAGAGGTGAGGGGATGTTGGGGAAAGAGAGGGGGGGGGGGGTTGCAGTCCAGTCCAGTCAGAGCCTGACTGGGGCCTCCTGTGTGACCTGCCAAGTCTCTCACACATCCCTCCCTACGCCACAAGTTTTTTTTTTAAGTTCCACGGTGTCTGGACAAATTGACACACTTCAGTGTCCCTGCAACACCCCCCACCCCGGCCCCCCGTTAGATTTAAACCAATGCAGTCAAAGCCAATTAGGAGCGAGTGAGAGCAGCACAGGAGAGGCGCTGCTAATAGTAACTTTGTTCAGCTGCTTCCTGCTGTGACCAGCCCTCATTGAAATGAGCCGCTTGATAACCCCCTCAGAAATACGATCCCAGCCGCAGAAGGGCAGGGCGGCAGTCGCCGTTTGTTCCCGGCATCTTTTTAACAGACCCTCTCACCTTAATGTGACAAAGAGGTGGGCCGGGTGAGGGGACGAGGGGGTCCGGACCACATACAAACCGGTGGGGGACGCACACTTGTTTTTTGGTGACAACATGGAAGCCTATTTTACAATGCTTACGACCTCACGCATGGCTAGTGTGACCTCGCTGATCCGCCCCCCCGGCACGACTCGCCTCCCTTCTTCTGGTACGACTGAAAGAGAAAGACGTAGCTGACTCGTATGAGTCGTAGAATGGTTCCCCTTGCGGTTCTCAATGATACCTGGCACAAGTCATAATAGGGGATGTCCGAAAAGATCGGCCCACTGAAGTTTACATTTATGGACGTTTATATCCGTTTTTAGTCATTTTTAACAAAGACAAAGTCGCTGGGGGTCGGTAACGTCTCCGGATGAGTTCAGAACTACGAAATGGAAAACTTGCAAAATGCTCCAATGGAAGATTATGCTTCAAGATCGCTGATTTGCTTGTTTCACTGTCAATCAAAACAGTTTAGACAGATTATCCAATCATCATGCAGAAGCCGAGCGACCAGGCCAGCCCACTACTGCCCCATAGACCCTCAGAGACGCTGAGCATCAGATGGCGGGACAAGCTCTCTGAAAGCAAGCCCAAAATAACAGGGAACTTCGGAATTTTACAAGCATCTTTACAACAAAAAACAGGGCCAAAAAGATTTTCTAACAGGCGAATCTGGCAAGGCTAGCCGAGATTGTTAAATTTGTTTATGTGATTTCTTTATAGGGTCAACCAGAAAAGCCAAACGTTTACAAATAAACTGGGATGGCATGCTGAGGTGTGGAAAATTTGAAAAATCAAATTATTTCAGTAAACACATTTTTTTTACATGAAAACCATATAATAGTTTTTTTTTTTTTTTTTTACTCAAACAAGCAGTGCTACTAATTTCCCGTCTTGCTCTTATCTTGTGACATCACAATACAATACAATACCATACAATACAATACAATACCAGTACCAATACAAGTTTAAATAAAATCCATTCATACATTTTCTTCCGCTCATCCGAGGTCAAGTAGAGGGGGGAGCAGCCAAAGCAGGGAGGCCCAGACTTCCCTCTCCCCGGCCACTTCGTCCAGCTCCTCTTGGCGGATCCCGAGGCGTTCCCAGTCCAGTTGAGAAACATAGTCTCTCAAACATGTCCTGGGTCTTCCCCGAGGCCTCCTATCGGTCGAAACGTGCCCTATTTTAACGATTTATGCAGTTTGTCCCAGCAAAGCATTTGGTTATTCCTGCCGGGGTGCTGCAATGATGTCAGTCTTCCTCTGGACTCAATCCTCTTCTGGCTCCCTCTGGTGGACAGAGGCAGCATCCGTCCATCCATCAATTTTCTTTGCCGCTGGACCTCCAATTAAATGCTTTGTTGGGACAAAATGCATATATGTTAAAATATACACAGTATATTTTTTAATTTAAACTCCAATTGGTACTTATTGGTACTCATTGTATATTTCTGGGCTACATTTTGAGTGTTAAGTTGCTTTGTTTAGTGTTCTTTTAATGAGTCATATTGAGTATATTGCAATTTCCGATGTATTGGCAAGCTTTTTCATAGTTCATGATTGGCTCCTGTCAAATAAATTGCTGCCATTTTATGACATGGACATGTGAGGCTTATAGTGTGTAAATTTAGTGGGGGTGTTTTATACGCAGGTTAAACGTCTGCATTTTAAAGCACACATTTCAATAAAGATATTTCAAATGAAATATTTTAGAGGTGTAATTGTAACACAGTGAAACCGTGTTATTTTTGCAAAGGTTATAATACTGTCAGGATCTCATACCAGTCCGGGCCTAAAACCAACATATATGTACATACATATACATATATACATATACTAAAAAATGCATCCCAGCTTTGTGATGTTGGTAAAAAAAATAATCATAATAATTTCTGTCTTTGCTGTTTTTTCCGATTTTTCCCAGATTTTTTTTCCAAATATTTCAATTTCTTTTCATGCTATAATGACTTAATTCCCGTAATATTTAGAGTTTTTCCCCAACCTAACTTTCCAAAAACTACACCTTTATTTTGTTGTATTTCTTGTAATGTTACAAGTCTGTTCTTGTAAAATGATAGCTATTTTGTTGTTTTCAACTTCCTCCTTGTAAATTTTCTTCTAATAATATTATGACATTATTCCCATGATATTTTATTATTCTTGTGAGATGAAGAACTAATTTCGCCAACCCAATTTGTTCTTTGTAAAGTTTCCTTCTCATAATATTACGAATTTGTTTGAGTTCTTTGTTCTGTAATATTTCAACTTAACAGTGTGCTACTACACAGTAATGTTATTTTTCCTCATAATATTATATCATTCTTGTAAAATTCAGAATGTTTCTTGTGCATGGTTTTGCACCGTACTCCTTATCTTATCTTGATCTGCAGAATTACTTGGCTGACTATTTGATCAAAGGAGGGAAATTTAACTTCTTGAGCTCTCAAGGACCGGGTAGGCTACCGCCAATCATCAGAATGATGGAGTTTTGGTGTCGGAACCAAAACATATCGGCATTGGCCCTGGCCAACTGCGTGCCGTTAGGGAAGATTAAAATCCGTTAAAAAGTTCAATATTTTGAAGGTTATTGTTTTATTTACTTATAAAGCTGTAGGTTCCCCACCCCTGAAACGGAGGCTATAGAGTACCTCCACGGAGGTTAGAACAGCCACTTACAAGTTCAATCCAGAGTTCTTTAAAAGTACTTGAACAAACTTTCAACCGCTCTTTATTTTTCCCCCCATTGAGTGTTTTTGCGTCAGTCAAAGCGAGCCCCGCTGAGACGAGTGTCAAAATACTGTTATCACCGAATGTGATCCGTTAAAGGTGCTCTTCTTTCACGGCGCTCGTCCAATTTGTCCGTGGGGCCGGACAGCAACATATTTTTTTTCGTCATTAGAGATAGTTTATAAAGAAATTGCCTTCTCACACAGACACACTCTAAAGCTTCAATTGTGGGAGTATCTTGACTTTGATAGGTGTGGGGGAGGTTGACAGCGTCCGTGGGAGCCTGGTTGGGGGATCTGCTGGAGGCAGATGGCCCCCTTTTGTTGCAGTGAAAATAAAAATCCAATAAACATGGAAATTCTATTAAATGCGAGGCTCTGTTGACAGGCTCCAGCAATTGGATGGGTTTTTTTTTTATGCAGGTAACAATGGCAAATGCAATAAGTGAGAGTGTTTTTGAAGCTATGGGACAGCTGATAACCAGAGAGTTACTAGCATGCTGGGATTATTTGATATTGGATTACAGGTATGATAATAATATGGAAAAAAACCACAAACGCTAACTCCATATGGCCTGAATTTGTTGGAAGTCATCACACCAGATTGTCAAAAACTTACTACATTTAACAAATATAACAATACTTAACATACCACTGTGAAAATACATAATAGTTATAACATTGCTTACATGCCACTTTATACATATCTGCTAATACTGTTGCTGGAATTTTTGGTCAAAATCTGGAAAACACTTGCTTTGGAAAGAAATGTAAATGTAGTGCTTTCACTGCATGCCTGTTTATACTGTAACAGAATACACTTTTAATAATTTTTCAATGGGGACATTTGATATAGTTATATATATTTTTAAGACAAAAAAAACAGGAAATATGTATTTAGCTTTTCTGTTTGTTTTTTGTGTCTGACATTTATTGATAAGTGAGAATTTTTTAAAAATATATATTTTATTAGTGCCAGTTCTTATGGATGAAAAAAATTAGTTCTAAGGTAAAAAAAAATAATAATAATCTGCTTTTAACTGCGTAAAAAACATTATTTTTTATGACAATCTTTCTGAAAATGATTGTTGTCATCATTTGTTTTAGGGTAAAAAATATATTTATTATTATTTACTATAACTAACTATATACTATAAACTAAAACTATAGTATTAGTAGTAATAATAGTGCTTCTCTAATTATAATTATTTTTATTATTATTGGTAGTAGTAGTAGTATTAATAATAATACATATATTATACATATATAAAATATTAATATATTAATAAAAAATGTCTCAACGAGTTGTTTTTTTTAATTTTAGGATTAAAACACACACACACTCATATATATATATTTTTTAATTATTAATTTGATGTAACAAATCAAACTCTGATATGCAATTTTCTGAGCATTATGTATTATTTGCATTGCTTCTTTAAATAATACATATTTTATATATTATATTTATATATAGTTATGGTTCCCGTGCTTGTGTCGTATGAGCAGAATCATGCGTGGCTATATTGACCCGTGCTTCTCTAGACAGCAAACTGGTTGAAATGGACACAAATGGACCCAAGAGCGCCTCTGCTGGCCAGAGCCGAGTATTGCACCCCATTGTTGCCTCAATTTGCTTGAGCACGCGATTAATCTCAGACAATCAGCCCAAGCCCAACCCTATTGTATCGCAGCTATCCCTGGTGTTTAAAGTCAACCAGCCTGGTTGGTGATGTCAATTCCGATCTCGGACAGCCCTTATTCTGTTCTATTTGTACTATTAATAGCTTGTTGCAAATATAGGAGAGTTCTTTGAGAAAGCAATGACTGCTAAGTGCGTCCTCGGACAAAAGTCGTGACGCTTAGAGGGTGCGCGTCCACGCCGAGGCATCGCTCCCTTTAACCGCTATTTGCTCATGCCGAGGAGGGAGCGCTCGGCCGGTTTGCTTAGGGAATTGAGCGTTCCCCTCGTTACGCTGATAGCAAATCTCGCCTGCTGGCTCTTTGATAGGCAGCTAATTGTCCCCCACACACTGGGAGGCCCTATCTGCCAGCGTCCACAGGTCTCTATTCCTGTCCGCTGTGCCAATCAAGCAGCCAAACGCCACTTAAGTGATTGGAAATGACAAACAATAAAAACAAGTCTGAACAGCATGGCAAGACAATAGCCAACACTTATGGTGAGCTAGAGATACATTTTAATGTGGCAATAAAAAGTCGTGTAATACAACCATAACATGTGCAGCAATGAATGCTTTTCTTTGGCGTGGATGAGGCCTAGGCTTGCTATATTTATTTTCTGCACTTTTATCTGCATGCAAAATTCAGTATATTTAATGCATTTATTTCAGACATGTCCTTATTCGGCCATTTTGTCTTGTTTATTAGTTGCCTTTTTTAAATAATGAAATGTTCCACGGTCTCTTTAACCTCTGGTTTTGTATTTTGACATTTTTTACATATCAAATCACTTGCAGTATTTTAAAAATAGTATTTCAAAATGCTCAAGTGTAAAAAGAAGTGAAGCCCCCAACGCTAGAACAGAAAATCAATTTAAAAATAGAGGAACTGTAAAATTGTATTGCACCACGGTCTTAACCACCATAAAACATAAAACGATTAGAATTTTTATTATTATTGGCATGTTAACAAAAACATTAAGACTTATCTCAATTTTGCCAAAAAACAACTAATGATCCCTAAAAACCTTTTGGGTAAATAAGTGCTCTGATGAGACAAAAGTCGAACTTTTTGGAAGGTGTGTGTCCCATTACATCTTCCATAACGGTTTTAACTCATTTCACAAAAAGAACATCACACATCAAAATATGGTGGGGGTAGTGTAATGGTCTGGGACTATTTTGCTGCTTAAGAACCTGGAAGACTTGCTGTGATGAATGGAAGCATTCTTTGCTGCTGACCCGGCCATCTGTTGGTGACCTCAAGCTGAAACCAGCTTGGGTTCTGCAGCAGGACAATGATCCCAAACACACCAGCAAGTCCACCTATGGAGTGGAATAGTCAAAGTCCTGACCTGGATGCTATTAAGATGCTGTGGCATGACTTTAAAAGGCACTTAATGCTGGAAAAGCCTCCAATGTGGCTAAATGACAACAATTCTGCAAAGATGAGCGGGACAAAATTCCTTGCAAGTTTTCCTTGATTGCAGTTGTTGCTGCTAAGGGTGGCCCAACCTCCTATTGGGTTTAGGCAAAAATCGCCTTTTCAAGCAGGGCCATGTAGCTTTCTTAACAATACAAAGTTTTACTTAAAACTGCATTCTGTGTGACAAACATACAAAAAAACCGGGAAGGAAACACTTTTGTGTGTGTGTAATGGTACATTAATAACACAGATGTGTTTGTGTGGTGAGGGTAAAATGGGAGGGGTTAGGGGGGGGGGGGGGGGTAACACACTCTATTATACGCCACACCAAAGAGGCTTTTGTGCATGCAGGGGCCAAACCTTAAGTACCTCTTTATTTTGGCTCTTGTTACACACTCCAGCCCCACTGCGCATACCTGCGTGCGTGCGTGCGTGTGCGTGTAATGCAGGAGCCCCCGCGAGGAAGCTAATGTCGCTAGGCAAACAGGACTTTCTCCCCTGCCAGGTGGGCATGTTAAAGCCCCCCCACCCTCCTTCACTTCCCACCCACTCAGTCATGATGGTGGACACCAGATGCTGATGAATTCGACGTTCCCGTCAGTCTTGGTTACAATTATGGATATGAGGGTGTTTTTATTAGATTACTGTGAGACGCCAACTGTTTGAGAGGCCTTTCCATACAAACGCCATTGTTTAATAAGGCAAATAAAGGATGAGGGCGGTGCCCTTTTTTGCAGATTTTATTTTGTTGACCACACCCGAAGCAAACCACCGCAGGGAATGTTGGACTGAATTAAAATAATGAGTATATCTTAAGGGACAAAACTATACAAAGAAAACGCCTTTAGAGTGGTTAGCAGGGGTGGGAGCGAGTCAATGTTTTGCAAGTCTCAAGTAAGTCAGGTCTCAAGGCAAGTCGAATCAAGTCCGAAGTCATAACCTTGAAATTTCCGGGTCCTTACAAGTCATAAGCACGGTTTAGTGTCTCCCGAATGAAGTGCAATGTTAACATTGCAGCAATCTGTTCAATCTGGCAGTTACAATGAATGCATATGGATTTGTTTTCTTTTTTAAGAACAAAAAAAGGAGACCAATCTGACAAGTCTAAGTCGCAGAAAAAGAGTCCTGACATGGCATTCAGGACTTACGCAAGTGTTTGTTCTTAAACCTATTAAACCTACCAAATTGTGATTCTTTATTTCTTTTTTAAAAATTAATTAATTAACAACTTCCGAAACGTATGACTGGTAGAGTGCTGAATAGAAACACTTGACGATACCAGCCGAGCCACGATCATCATCAGTTGTGGCGAGTAAAAGGAACTGCTCGGACATTTCTTTAAATTCAGTTAGAGCACAGAATATAATGTGATTTTTCAGTATACGGTACTCCATAATCACGCTTTGATACTCTTTGATACTCAAAGTCATGGTTTGGTTCATTTGGTGTACAGTAAAAATCCACATTAACTTGAACAGTGTGAATGATTGCTTTTTTTTTTCCAGTAAATGAAAGTCCCGTATCGGCTTTTTCACTCTATAGAAATACTGCAGTGACAAGCACCTTGTAGCTCACACGTGCCCCCAATCCTTCAGGATTAAGCCAGTACTGCACCACCTCTGTATATGCGAGAATAATGATGTTATACTTACGTTAAATAGATTACTCAGGTTTTGGAATGTCTTGTGATGTGTGATAGAAGAGTTTCAGCTAAAATGTCATTAAAACTGTGGTGAGATGAGCGATGTCCTTTGGTCTGGAGACAGTGCCGCTGATGAAAAGACAGGAGGCAGAGCTGGAGGTAGCAGAGATGAAGATGCTGAGGTTCTCTTTGGGAGTGACCAGGATGGACAGGATCAGGAGGGACAGCACATGTTAGAGGTTTTGGAGATAAAGTCAGAGAGGCCAGACTGAGATGCTTCGGAGATAGAGATAGTGAATATATTGGTAGAAGGATGCTGAGTTTTGAACTGCCAGGCAGGAGGCCTAAAGGAAGACCAAATGCAAAATGTGCAAATTTTGCTTTAAAAATGTTCAAAATGAGTTACCTTTACCTAAGGTAAATAAAAAAAAAACTGTATTTTTTGTTGGCAATGATTCCAGAGCTAAGCTGTGGCCTCGTGCTGACGCAGCAGAAGGATATGAGTTTGCTATTATTTGACCTACCTTGTTATGTTTTTGGAAAAACAACTGGAAGAAGAATGACGCTATGTCTACAGTACTTGTGGCCGATATCAGCCGTTTTCCACAAGTTAACGCTCAGGTCAGCAAGTCGTTATCAAACTGGAGCAGCAGCTGCAGTCTTTGGATTCTCCCAGAGCAAGAGTGCAAACCAGGAAGTAGCCAGGGCCAATGATGATGAATGCATTCATTTTCAGCTATAGCAGCCATAATTTCTCCTGGGCTCCCACCCTGCTAACCCCCCCAGGCGGGGGGCCATGGACTTTGACCTTGCAGTCAATATCTCATTGTTATCGGCGGATAAGCGGCTTGACAAATTCCACCGACATCTAATGGTTACAGCGCCCATGAGGTGCAGTAGCAAGTGTGAGTATTTATTTATTCACGGCTGAGAACGGCGCCGCGGCTCCAACATGCACCTGCTGCGCAGTTGTGACGCATTCACTGACCATCAGGAATAAAGAAACGCATTTCCAAACACATTCATCTAATGCAAGAAAACAATCAGACATTATTCATTCAGCGTCACACGGCCGTCCTTTCAGAACACATCGGCCGGGGATTGATGCCATTTCAATGATGCTAATGAAATTATTGATTCCGGTTATGAGTACAATATTTTTTTGATTTCTGATTGAGGCTGTTGGTTGATTTATTTTTTAATTCATCAACGTATGAATACATTTTTAAAAAAAGAAAAGACGTCTTTTTTCATGTGTTTTTGGTCAAAGTGCTACAATTGCCATAAAAAGCTTGATAATGCCAATGAACAAGTTTTATCCCTTTATAAGACTGATGATTATTATTCATTCATTCATTCATTTTATATGCCGCTTATCCTCATAAGTGTCGCGGGTGTTGATTATTATTGATCATTAATTACTTTTAACAATGACCTTAACCAAGTGATGCCTGCAGTTCTTTGGATGTCGTTGTGGGGTCTTTTGTGACCTCTTGGATAAGCTGGCGCTGCTCTCTTGGGCTGATTTTGGCTGACCGGCCACTCCTGGGAAGGCTCACTACTGTTCAATGTTTTTTGGACTAATATTTACATTTGTTTGATGATCTGAAACATTGTAAGTGTGACAATGCAACGATGAAAGTGAGATAGCAGTTATCTTGCTCAAGGCTTCTTGCGGTGAGTTTGTTTGTTGTGAAATATTTGGAATTTTGCGTTTCACCACTGTCATGTGACTAAACCGTCTCAACAACAGCATTTCCAGCAGCATTGTGTTATTGGCCTCATGGAGAAGACGGTCACAATCAGAAATGTAAAAAAAATAATAATAATAAGTGCATTTCTTGCTAACACTAGAATAATGCATAAAGATAATTGAGTGTGGTAGAGCGCCGAATGGAAACATCGGCCGATCTGAGCCACCTTAAATGTTTTGGATATCCTTTTAAAGGTCAAACCACTTGTGATACACAAAGAATGGTGTGTGACTGACTGACCTGCCTGTGTGTGTGTGTGTGTGTGTGTGAATAGAAGTTTATCCCACATGGCAGAGGACACCATTTTTCACCTTTTTGTCATCAAGCATTTTGCAATTTTATTTTGGTCAGTAAAATGTTTAATGGATGAGAGGAGATTAATATGCAAATTCCTACAAGGTCTCTCTTGCGTTTATTGCTCCTCCTATGATGCTTTTACGAGTTTGATTTTGAAAATGAACACAGCTTTCGCAGATCAAATCCAAGATTTCTGTACCCGTGCAGATGTCCCACTGTGACCCTTAATCATCTTTACCCACATTTCATTTCACCTGTGTTTTTATAAGATTTTGCAGCATAATTGAACAATATCGTACATAGCCACCGCCAAAGCAACATTTTATGTAAAAATATAACCATCCAAAATTGCACACAAACCTGGAGGAGAAGAGCGCTCTTCTCCGTAGAAGATGGGTCACATAGATGATCTTTAACTGGTGTTTTTGCTGTAGGTCCTGAAAAAGAGCAGAATGCTCCTGTCACATAGAAGGTCTTTGACCAACACTTCTTAAAACAGCATAACGGTAGTGCTTCTGCTGTGTAGAGGATCTTTGACTAGTGTTTTTGCGGTAGGTTTTAGTAACAGCAAAACACTCCTGTCACATAGATGATCTTCAAGTGGTGTTTTTGCTCTAGGTCATTAAAAAGAGCAGAGCACTACTGTCACATCGATGATCTTCAACTAGTGTTTTTGTGTAGGTCATTAAGAAGAGAAGAACACTCCTGTCACATAAAGGATCTTTGACTAAAGTTTTGGCACTAGGCCCTTTGGAAACAGCAGAGTGATCATGTTATCTAGCGTGTCTCTGACTCTCGCTTTGGCAGTCGGACCATAAAACAGTGTAGAACTTCTACTTTTTAGAGGATCTTTGACTACGTTTTTGCAGTCATTATTTTTAAACAGCAGCAACCTCCTGTCATTTAGAGGATCTTTGACTAGCGTTTTTTGCAGTAGGTCTTTAAACGCAGCAGAGCACTAGTCTCACATAGATGATCCTCAACTCGTGTTTTTGCTGTAGGTCATTAAGAAGAGCACAGTGCTTCCATCACATAGAGGATCTTTGACTAGTGTTTTGCAGTAGGTGCTTAAAAACAGCTTAGCGCTCCTGTCTTTTAGAAGACGTCTTTGCAGAATGTCTTTAAAAGGAGCGTGCTAATGTCACATAGAAAATCTTTGACTCTGGCACTAGGTCCTTCAAAACAACAGAGAGCTCTTTTTGTCTCTCTTCATTTAGAGGATCTTCGACTGGTGTTTTGTGCTTAAAAACAGCAGTGATCATGTCATATAAAGGATCTTTGACCAACACTTTGGCAGTAGGACGTTAACAACAGCATAGTGCTTCAGAAGATCTTTGACCGCCGTTTTTGCAGTAGGTCTTCAATCAATGTGTCTCTTGGAGGATCTTTGACTAGCGTTTTGGTTGTAGGATAAATTGGGAACATATTCAGCTTGAAAATGAACAGTCGTTAACTTACTTTCTATTATTCAATTATTAAAATTCTATTATTAAAAATGGCTTCTACGTGAGTTGTTTGCGGGGCCTCTCGTTCTGTCTGCACGTTTTAAAACAATTAAAACGCTCCAGCCTGGCCGACAACCTGTCCTCCATGTTTGAGTCCCACATGTGCGCTCCTCTCGCACGTGCACACTACTAGGTTGGTACCCAGTATGCCATTATCCTCCTCCTCTTCTGGCCTGAAAGAAGTCTCCAATTCTCTCTTTTCTTGGAACATCACTGCTTTTTTCCCCCTATTTGCTTCCTTTCTTCTCCCTCCTCTTTCTTTGACTGGCTTCGCCTCTTGTATGCTGGTGTCTGCAGCTGTATTTTTAATCAGGTGACGGATCCATAGAGAGAGCGAGAGATGGGCATTTTCTTTCAGGGCGTTACATTCTTCCTCCCCTCCCCACCGGCGCGCTCATGGATCACTGGTTAGCTTAGAAATACAGCCGCCACAAAAGCAGCAGCTGACATGTGGCGCTTAATGGCAATAATGGCCATTTTTAAGCCCAATCAATCACATTTAGTGGACATCTCCATTTTTTAGGGCCCGTGAAAAGGTATAAATAATAATAATAATAAAAAAAAAGAGAGAGGGAGAATGGCAAAGAAAAGCCACCTCGGCAAATATTTTAACTGCTTATTAAGATTTGGAAGAGAGGCACAAAAGGAGCATCTGTGGGCGCACAAAGCCCGGGTGACGGCGCAGACACAGATGGTTCTTAAAAGTAAACGGGGAAAACTGATCCATGAAGCCCATTCATTTACTTCTTTATTGTGTGTGTGTGTGTGTGTGTGCACAAATCAGTTATTGGCGTTATTAGTGTTTGGACTCCTTTTGTTCTTTACACGCCACCACCATGGATCTAAAATGAAACAGTCAGCATGTGGGTGGAGTCTCGCTTTAATTGAAGAGGTTTTGCAAAAACATGGCTGTCTGTCACCCGCTGACGGCAAAAAGCAACGTGAGACTTTCTCCAGTCAAACTAATGAACTGGTAGAACAGCGATGGGCATAAATGTGCAGTGTAGTATTTATTTTGCTGTTTTTCTCCTGCAATTTGTGCTCATTCAACTGTCAAACAGTGGTGCTGGCCCCCCCTAGGGGGTTGTGGTGAGGTGTCGGGGGTGCGTCAGAAACAGGTGGGGCTATATCCAGAAAATATCCCCAACGCTGGTGTTCATGCTTGAATGATGCTGTGCCAGCAACTCATACAGTGGTGTGTACAGGCAAATAAATAAATTGATCTTAGTGGTTTGTCAAATTAGGGGGCATGAAAACATTTCTGGCCTGGGGGGCATGACAGGAAGTTACCGAGAACCACTAGTTGAGGCACATTATTGCAACAATAATGAATCCTAATTAATAATTATTCATAATTAATCAAATATCCGATTCATATTTTTGCTTTAAACATGCAAATATGTTCTTATTTCTTCTTCTCAAATCTTTTTTGAATTTCCTTAGTCATCCATGAAAGCCGACCATTTATCTTCGTTTTTTACGCCAAAAAAGATATTCACACATATCACGTTTGACTTTGGGAAACAGTGATGGACATTTTTGCCTTTTGCAGACCAAACTACTTATTGTTTGCATTTGGTTCGTATTGATTTGGGCCCATCAGGGGTGGGCAAACTGTGGCCCGCGGGCAGTAAGTGCAGTAATGAGCTGTCTCTTCTTAAATACGGAAGGGCTCGCTTCCATTTTGTAGAGCATGAATACACAACCATAAATAATACATCAATAATTATAATACATAATAAGGTACAAAGTCCAGTCCTGTATGCTTTTTTTTGGCCCCACCTCTGCTGTGTTGAAAAGCCGCATGGCGTGGGGGAGGACTGAGCCGCTCAGTCTTTCGGTGGATCAGGACAGTGATAGTAATCTGCCACTGAGAGTCTTTCTTTAAAATCAGTTTATGTATCCTTTTGTATCCTAAACTAAATATATTGATCTTGTTATTTTATTTTAATGTTATTTTAAAAACCTTTTAAACGTGATGATGTAAGATGATGTAAGGACTTGATTCGGCGTCTTTTCCCAATATACAAAACGTCGCCTGGTGTTTGTGTTCATATTCTGCTATATCTACCTTCTAAGATTTCATAAAAAGCCTCTAAAATATACTTTTTCAAAGAGTGCTGGTGCCATAAACGCAGAGTGTGGACACGTGTGTGTAGGTCTCAATAAGAGGAGACTTTGAGGGCTTTTCATTGCACAAATTGATCTGCACCACTGAAGTTACACACACTCAAAAAATCAGGACAGTGTGTTTGTTTCTTCTTTTTTGGGACGGCCTATAAAATGTGCAACCAATACCTGAGTCTGTTTATCTCTGCAAGCTTCAGATATTTCAACGTCCCTTCGCCGCCACTTCTATAAGTCCCCACAACGAGTGGAGTGGACACCACGAAAAAAACCCAAAGCAGAATGAGCTGGGGAGGGCCGTAGGAGACAGCTTGTCCTCACACAACAACGTTCCTAATTTACGGGTCTTTTTTCTTAAAAAGAAACGTCAAAACATGAAAAGGATGCAAGAATGAGACCACGGGTGGGGGGCTGAGGAAGTTCAAATGACTCTCACGTCTTTTCGTCCTTCAGCATAATGAAGGTAACTGTAATAGGAGAGCTTTTCGCCGGATAATATGGAACAATTTTACAGCTTCCATCCTTCCCCTAATCCTCCCTTTGCTCTTTTATCTAGTTGAGTTTTTTATTGCCCCTCTGGCTCCTGGGAACTTTATCCTAATAAAAACATAAATATAGAATTTTATATATGCACTGCACAGTTTTCCAGAGAATGCATGCAGTGTATGCTTTCTTTAATTTTCCCAAATCCTAGATCAACGCAATTGAATTACATGAAGAGGAAGGTTTTCCTACTGATGCATTCTTCCCCTTAGAAAATAATACACATTGTAATAATAAGTAATAGTGGTAGTAATAAATACTTAGTAATAGGGCGCACGCCCACCCAAATATTTTAATACTATTGGACCGAATTTAGCTAGATGCATGCTTTGGGGTAACGCCATTACATGGGAAACAGGAAGTAAACATGGGACTGGGGTTGAACCCACACCCTCTGCCTTAAAAGGCAGCAGCTGTACCAATACACCACACGGAACGGGCAGGTGAATAGTTTCCTCTGGGCTGACTCTGTGCTCTATGTACTTGGTGCATTTGCTGAGAATGCGGCCCCTTGCCCATAATAGGCCCCCATGTATCACGAGGGCCTTCTGTTTGTAAGGTGGGATGACTCTGACCATTGCAAGAAACGTAATACAACATCAACTCTAACACGAGTTTAAACAAAATAAGCTTGACATTGTGGAGTAAAAATAAATTCAATTTTTAAAAGTAGAATTACACAAACAATTGTCCATTTTTTTGTAGCTGTATGGTATTTATATTAGCACCTTCCATCCATCATCCATCTTCTTCCGCTTATTTGAGGTTATCCGAGGGGCAGCAGCCTAAGCCCCTTCCTCCGGAGGTGTTCCCAGGTCAGTTGAAAGACATAGTCTCTCTAATGTGTCCTGGGTTTTCCTCCAGCCCTCCTGCCGTTCAGATGTGCCCTGAACCTCCTGATCAGATGCCCAAGCCACCTTATGTGGAGCACCGATCCGCCCGTCCATCATCCATTTGCGTGTTATTGTGAGTTATTGATATTTATCTAATGTTATTGGCCAAGCTCCTTCCTACTTTGAGACATCTCTGCGTCTATGGTTATCACCACCCTTTTTGACCTCAGCTAAAATCAACATGATAGTTAGATTGTTTTGATCAAACAGTCATTCTTTATCAAAATCAAGGCCGTTTCTGCAAGTATTTCCTGTTCTAAAACCTGTACATGGACACAATCGTCAAAACGAAGCTAGTTCCTGCTTGTTTTGATATGAAGGCAACTCTACGTCTTTAAAGGGGCTTCAGTCTCCCAGCAACGCTCAACATGTCTGATTGATATCATATTTCCAGGCGTTAGTCAGGCACCCCTTTCATCAAAAACCTGTTTACCAAAGCGCCAAACACGCAGCAGACTTCCTCGGCCGTGCGAGCAAGTCCATGGATGGAGTGTGATTCATGTCCTAATCATACAAGGACAGGATGTTCGCAGGCATGACGGGGCACGTCAGCCAACATCATAATTATGTGTTTTGGTGATGTGAGCGAGACGTGTGTGATCTCACAGCAGTCATCACCTGTCTGTCTTTGGACTTCCTGAACAACAAAAAAAACATTTTTCATATACTTTGCAGATGTACATCGAAAGAGGTCATTGCAAGAGCTCACTTTTGAGACAGGCTGTCACCATCAATGTACGTACTTAATATGGTAAAAAAAAAATTATTTGAGTTATGTTGATTTTAATGTTTAAATAGATTACATTTATTTGATTGTGTCCTTATCATTATTAGTAGTATTAATACTAATAATCCATATCATTTCTCCATCCATCCATTTTTTAAGCCGCTTCTCCTCATTAGGGCTGCGGGTGTATGCTGGAACCTATCCCAGCTGACTACAGGTGATAGGCAGGTACACTCTGGACTGGTCACCAGACAATCTCAGTATTATGATTACTATTATTATCATTATCATTATTACCTTAAAATGTACTTGCATATTATCAGAAATATAGTATATTACTGTACTATGAAATTTCTTTTTTAATTTGTTTACATTTTTATTTGTAATATTTGCACATTTTTTTATTGCCTAATTTTTACAATGATCGCAATGATATGTAATCCTTTTATTTTGTACTTAAAAAAATATTTTAATTACCATAATGTTAGCAAAAGATGTATAATATTGATATATTTATATGTTAATATATAATATACTTGTAATTATATTAAATGATGTACTTTTTTTCATTATCATTACCATTAAAGTATTCTGCAGATATATGAGCCCCTCCACCCCATTTTTTTTTACTTCATTACATTTTCACAACTTTGAAATGATTCATAAATGATTTAAAAATATACTTTTATGGCACACTGGTATATTTTTGGGTTTTGTCGTTATCTCTCAGTATAGACTTTGCACTGCACCGGGTAGAAAAGTGATTGCAATGCAGGCTGAACAGAAACACAGCATTTTTACTCCGTGACATAAAAAAGGATGGGCATAAGGCTCACACACGGCAAATATCATGTAAGCAAAAGTTGCAATAAAGGTCAGGAAACAGACCAGTGGTTTCCTTGCAGGTGGTGTGGTTTTTAATGAGTTCGCTCGATAGATTGAGACTGTGGGCCTGCGAGACATCATCTTGTCAACTTTATCTCTTGTAAGGCCGAGGTGACGCCATCCAGCCACTCGCCGGAGACACCGAGGTGACAGCGGCGAGGGGAGTGGACGGGCTCTCAAAGCTCTAAAGTCATCAGTCATCTCTGCACGGCAGCTTTTTGCCCATTAATTCATCTGTGTGTGTGTGTGGGAGAGATCCAACGCGGAAATCTTTATCTCCTTCGAGGGACCGGCGCGTACAATATCACACGCTTGTTTTCTTCCATTGTTAGCGCCCCCGATGGCACAGGATGCTCTTCTGTCTGCCTGCCTGTATTTTCATAACCACAGTGATAGCGTGTGCCCATGAGAACATGCGCAAGCTCTGGAAAACATGAGCTCATGCAAGACGGGGGGGGAGGAGATTCCCAGTGGTCCGAGCGCGGAGAGTAGGCGGGAAGGCCCCGGGACGTTGGCATGGGTCAGTTTAAGGCCTGGCATCAAATATAGAATGAAGAGCAGGGGTCTGAAACCCGTGCCATAGAGGGCCGAGACACCGCATGTTTCCTCTCCAACCGTTTTTTCCAGCAGGTGATTTTAATTGATGAGCTCCTTCCCGCAAATTGAAGGAGGTGAGGATCATTCAAATATCCCGTTGTAGTGACCGGCTGGAAAGAAAACCTGCAGGGTCTCTGCCCTCCATGACACAGGTTTGAGACCCCTGATGTAGAGAGTCGGATCAATCATTATTAAATATTATTGTTTATTGCGCCACGCCAGGGGTGTCCAAACGTTATACTGAAATATTAAATATTGTTTATTATGCTACGCCTGGGGTGTCCAAACGTTTTACTGAAATATTAAATATTATTGTTTATTACGCTATGCCGGGGTGTCCAAATGTTACACTAAAATATTAAATATTATTGTTTATTGTGCTACGCCTGCGGTGTCCAAAGGTTTTACTGAAATATTAAATATTATTGTTTATTACGCTACGCGGGGGTGTCCAAGCGTTATACTGAAATATTAAATATTATTGTTTATTGCGCCACGCCAGGGGTGTCCAAACGTTATACTGAAATATTAAATATTGTTTATTATGCTACGCCTGGGGTGTCCAAACGTTTTACTGAAATATTAAATATTATTGTTTATTACGCTATGCCGGGGTGTCCAAATGTTACACTGAAATATTAAATATTATTGTTTATTGTGCTACGCCTGCGGTGTCCAAAGGTTTTACTGAAATATTAAATATTATTGTTTATTACGCTACGCGGGGGTGTCCAAGCGTTATACTGAAATATTAAATATTATTGTTTATTGCGCCACGCCAGGGGTGGCCAAACGTTACACTGAAATATTAAATATTATTGTTTACTACGCTGCGTCGGGGGTGTCCAAATGTTACACTGAAATATTTATTATTATTGTTTATTACGCTACGCCAGGGTGTTCAAACGTTATACTGAAATAATAAATCTTATTGTTTATAGCGTTACGCCAGGGGTATAAAATGTTACACTGAAATATTAAATATTATTGTTTATTATGCGACGCAAGGGGTGTCCAAACGTTATACTGAAATATTAAATCTAATTGTTTATTGCGTTACGCCTGGGGTGTTCAAACGTTACGCTGAAATTTTAAATATTATTAATGGCTGCAGCTTCAGCCATTAGCTTCTCCACTTGGCTGTAAACAACATTGTAAACATCAGATCCGATTGGGCGTGGCAAAGCATGGCTCGAGGAACTGAATCCAGCGTCTTGCACGCAAACAACAAAACAGCCACGGAACGCAAATGGCATGTTTTTTGTTTTTGTTTTTGCTTTTAGACATTCATAACAATGGCAGTTAACTTTTTACACTTGTGTGACAATTGGGGTGTACTAATCAGTCTGCCACGACTTACCACATCGTTATGTGTCATTAAAGTTAAGACTGGAACATTTTTGGCGTTATGTTTTAGTGCTAGTTGTAGTTAACTTCTTTTTACACTGGTATAGCCAATGTTAAAATATGACTAACATCATTTCCTGTGCAACTAATAAAGGTTGTACAGCAACAGTACCTTCAGAACCCATACAAACTGGATGTACATCATGTTTGGGCTTGCAGGTTTCATCCTTCCATCCATTTTCTGTGCCGCTTATTCTCATTAGGGTCGAGTTGGTTGCTGGAGCCTATCCCAGCTGACTTCGGGCGAGAGGGGGGTACATAAACAGTATACGTATGTGTGTGTACACACACACACACATCAGGGTTGCAGGGTGTGCTGGAGCCTATCCCAGCTGACTTCGGGCGAGAGGGGGGGTACACCATGGACGGGGTACACCCTGGACTGGTCGGCTTAAGCAATAATAGTAGAACAATGCAATCAGTGTTTTGACTGTCTGTGGTCGTCCTCCAAATAAGTCATCCCCTTTACGGCCTTTATCTCCTCCCTAGCATCCCTTTCCTCCGTCCTCCTCCTCCTCCAGCCATCACTCTGCTCCTATTCTTAGCAGTGATGTTGCTCACCACATGGGCCTTCCTCCTCCTCCTCTCACTTTTATAGCCTGCCCCGTTTGTTTTATTTATCTGACAGGCGTCCCCTCGTATTGTCTTGGGTTATCAGCACTCTCCTGCAGATCGCGTTACCGCCTGTGTGAGGCTCTGACCCATCTCAGGGTTCACCTTTTTAAAATCTGATTCTTATCGTTACCTCCGTGATAAATAGGCAAGGCTTAGGAGGAGATTACCACGCACGGCCCGGTGCCACCCAGCCCTCTTTATTTTCCCCACTGTTCAAAGTCAGCCTCCATCCCGTCAGGACCGAGGGCAGCACTCAAATCTGTGCCTCTAAAAGATTTAGTGTTAATTAATTTGATTATTATTTATTGGTAATGATAAACCTGAAGGTAACGCTTAAAATAAGCTTTAATAAGTACTAACTACAGTTAATACGACTTTTAATAAGAGCTAATTAAACGCTTAACACAGAAATAAAATGCTGTTTTACTGTTATTGACATGTAAAATAAGGCCTTATAAACAAATAATTATTCTTGGTAAGTAATACAATTTCTTATTAAAATATAATTACTGCTTTAATAGCAATAATAAATATGTTTATTCATACTTAACACTTTTTTATATTATTAGGTACTTAATAGGTCCTTATTAATGCTTATTAGCATTAAAAATAACTGTTATTATTTTGTTATTCATCCATTCATCATTCATTCATTTTCTATACCGCTTATCCTCATTAGGGTCGCGGGTATGCTGGAGCCTATCCCAGTTGACTTTGGGCAAGAGGCGGGGTACAACCTGGACTGGTCGCCTCAATCGCAGGGCACATATAGACAAACAAACATTCACACTCACATTCATACCTATGGACAATTTAGAGTCACCAATTAACTTAACATTAGGTTAAGTTAATTATTTTGTTAATAAGCATATAATAAGGCCTTATTAAGAGTGTCATTAACATGTAATAAGGTCTTATTAAAAGTCGTACTAATTGTAGCTAGTAGTTATTAAGGCTTATTACAAGCACCTTAATATAAAGCGTTACCAACCTGAATTATGATTATTACATTTGGGTAATGTGTGTTNACTGAAATATTAAATATTATTGTTTACTACGCTGCGTCGGGGGTGTCCAAATGTTACACTGAAATATTTATTATTATTGTTTATTACGCTACGCCAGGGTGTTCAAACGTTATACTGAAATATTAAATCTAATTGTTTATTGCGTTACGCCTGGGGTGTTCAAACGTTACGCTGAAATATTAAATATTATTAATGGCTGCAGCTTCAGCCATTAGCTTCTCCACTTGGCTGTAAACAACATTGTAAAACATCAAATCCGATTGGGCGTGGCAAAGCGTGGCTCGAGGAACTGATTCCAGCGTCTTGCACGCAAACAACAAAACAGCCACGGAACGCAAATGGCATGTTTTTTGTTTTTGTTTTTGCCTTTAGACATTCATAACAATGGCAGTTAACTTTTTACACTTGTGTGACAATTGGGGTGTACTAATCAGTCTGCCACGGCTTACCACGTCGTTATGTGTCATTAAAGTTAAGACTGGAACATTTTTGGCGTTATGTTTTAGTGCTAGTTGTAGTTAACTTCTTTTTACACTGGTATAGCCAATGTTAAAATATGACTAACATCATTTCCTGTGCAACTAATAAAGGTTGTACAGCAACAGTACCTTCAGAACCCATACAAACTGGATGTACATCATGTTTGGGCTTGCAGGTTTCATCCTTCCATCCATTTTCTGTGCCGCTTATTCTCATTAGGGTCGAGTTGGTTGCTGGAGCCTATCCCAGCTGACTTCGGGCGAGAGGGGGGGTACACCATGGACGGGGTACACCCTGGACTGGTCGGCTTAAGCAATAATAGTAGAACAATGCAATCAGTGTTTTGACTGTCTGTGGTCGTCCTCCAAATAAGTCATCCCCTTTACGGCCTTTATCTCCTCCCTAGCATCCCTTTCCTCCGTCCTCCTCCTCCTCCAGCCATCACTCTGCTCCTATTCTTAGCAGTGATGTTGCTCACCACATGGGCCTTCCTCCTCCTCCTCTCACTTTTATAGCCTGCCCCGTTTGTTTTATTTATCTGACAGGCGTCCCCTCGTATTGTCTTGGGTTATCAGCACTCTCCTGCAGATCGCGTTACCGCCTGTGTGAGGCTCTGACCCATCTCAGGGTTCACCTTTTTAAAATCTGATTCTTATCGTTACCTCCGTGATAAATAGGCAAGGCTTAGGAGGAGATTACCACGCACGGCCCGGTGCCTCCCAGCCCTCTTTATTTTCCCCACTGTTCAAAGTCAGCCTCCATCCCGTCAGGACCGAGGGCAGCACTCAAATCTGTGCCTCTAAAAGATTTAGTGTTAATTAATTTGATTATTATTTATTGGTAATGATAAACCCGAAGGTAACGCTTTATATTAAGGTGGTTAAAATAAGCTTTAATAAGTACTAACTACAGTTAATACGACTTTTAATAAGAGCTAATTAAACGCTTAACACAGAAATAAAATGCTGTTTTACTGTTAATGACATGTAAAATAAGGCCTTATAAACATATAATTATTCTTGGTAAGTAATACAATTTCTTTAATTAATCCTCATTAAAGGCTTATTAAAATATAATTACTGCTTTAATAGCAATAATAAATATGTTTATTCATACTTTTAATATTATTAGGTACTTAATAGGTCCTTATTAATGCTTATTAGCATTAAAAGTAAGTGTTATTATTTTGTTATTCATCATTCATTCATTTTCTATACCGCTTATCCTCATTAGGGTCGCGGGTAAGCTGGAGCCTATCTCAGTTGACTTTGGGCAAGAGGCGGGATACACCCTGGACTGGTCGCCTCAATCAAAGGGCACATATAGACAAACAAACATTCACACTCACATTCATACCGATGGACGATTTAGAGTCACCAATTAACTTAACATTAGGTTAAGTTAATTATTTTGTTAATAAGCATATAATAAGGCCTTATTAAGAGTGTCATTAACGTTAAAACAGCATTTTTTAACATAATAACCATGTAATAAGGTCTTATTAAAAGTCGTACTAATTGTAGCTAGTACTTATTAAGGCTTATTACAAGCACCTTAATATAAAGCGTTACCAACCTGAATTATAATTATTACATTTGGGTAATGTGTGTTCATGTTATTTTGTTTTTTACATTTGTTATGTTACCTTTTCCATTTATTATTTTTATTTTCAACATTATAATTGTATTACTGAATCAGAAATATTTTTATTCCACTTTAATGTAATCTTTTTTTTGATAAAACACAATATGGGATTTTTGTATATTTATAATTCATTTTTTTCATTGTATATGTTTTTTTTTAATACCACCTGTACCCCGCCTCTCGCCCAAAGTCAGCTGGGATAGGCTCCAGCATCCCCGCGACCCTAAAGAGGATAAGCGGTATAGAAAATGAATGAATGAATAAATTAATGTTTTTTTTTTTATGTGTAAAGTTTTTACTTTTAACAGTTGTACAATTATTTGTTTTCCTTTAATGTACAATACATACGTTACAAAATATCTCCATCTTCTTTCATTATATTTTTCAATTTTTAATTTGGGATTTTGTCGTTTTTAATTTTTTTTTTACTAATGAGTTTGTTTTTTTAATTGTATTATATTTTTGATAGGGCCGCACGGTGGCTGAGTGGTTAGCACATTGGCCACACAGTCAGGAGATCTGGAAGACCTGGGTTCAAATCTCCGTTGGGCATCTCTGTGTGGAGTTTGCATGTTCTCCCCGTGCGTGTGTGGGTTTTCTCCGGGTACTCCGGTTTCCTCCCACATTCCAAAAACATGCATGTTAGGTTAATTGGTGACTCTAAATTGTCCATAGGTATGAATGTGAGTGTGAATGGTTGTTTGTCTATATGTGCCCTGCGATTGACTGGCGACCAGTCCAGGGTGTACCCCGCCTCTCGCCCAAAGCCAGCTGGGATAGGCTCCAGCATCCCTGTGACCCTAATGAGGATAAGCGGTACAGAAAATGAATGAATGAATGAATATTTTTGATAATGAAGCAGCATAATGTTTAATGTTACTATTTGTTTTAAATTATTTAATTATAAGAATAATTAAAATAATAATCATACAATTATTTTAAGGTACAAACGTACGTTTTTAGTATTTGTATTTTTACAGTCCATCCATCCATTTCCTATACCGCTTATCCTCATTATGGTCGCGGGTATGCTGGAGCCTATCCTAGCTGACTAATGTTTGTTATACATAGTAAATATATATTTTATTTATAATATTTTTATTAAAATTATTACTTATCTTTTACACTGATTCACCTGTTTTTTTCCCCCACTGTTCAAAGTCGTCCTCCATTAAGACCTAGCGGAGCACTCAACTCAGGTCCTCCAAAAGATTTGGTGACTTTAGGAAGGGGGTAAAAAAAAAGGTGGTGTTCCCATGTGAATGCTGTCTTATCTCCTGTGGGCGTCCTTAAATCCCTCTTCCCACTCTGTCTCGCTCCTCGGAGAGTTAGTCAGCACATCGTCACGCTGACAACCGAGCTTCCCCCATCGATTTTTCACACGCTTCTTATCTGCCGCAATAGTTTCAGAACATTTTTTTTGGTGTCGTCGCAAAGGGAACGCACACACCTGACATTCCCACTCCCCCACATCACCTGTTATTTCCTTTTTTTGCTGTTAAGTAGGCGCTCATCAAAGCACAGGCCAATCTAAACTTGGTGAATTACAAAGAGAAGGAGGAAAACTTTCTCTGTGCTAATTGAGTCGGGGTCTACATGTTTTTCCTTTCCTTTAAAAGACCCCCATCAACAAATCAAACTGGAATCACTAAAGTCAAACATGATTCCTTCAGATATGCCGGCCAACCTGATTTGTTCATATTTTGACACATTTATTCCTCTTGGACTTGGTGCACAATGTGATGGTAACCTTTGAACAAAATGGAGGTGTCATGTGCAGATAGTACAAACTTCACATACTCTATAGATGCCATTTATATATAATAATAATAATACATATGTCAAATAGTGATGGTCCCGGTTTTGACCCCTGGGGTATGCCGCAACTATATCCCAAAATGAAGCTGTTGCTTCACAAAAATTGGTCAAAACCATCCCTCTAACGCCATATCTTTCTAATGTGTCGAAAAAAGATGTTTTATCAATCATAATGTATTTATTCTTCTTCTATAACATACATTTTTATATATGTATTAATGTATTATGTTCATTTTATTCTTTTTTTTAGTTTTTGTTTAATTTTTTTCAATTATTAAGTTGAAAATGTTGCATTTTTTTGTTATTTTTTTAATTTTAGCATATTTTCATAATGGTGAAACAGTATAATATTACATATTGTTTTCTGCTTAATGCATTCAATATATAGACTTTTTTTACTTTTCTAGATTTATATTGTCATTACTACTATATTTATTCATGTTTTTTTTTATTGTATTGGCTTTTTTTAATTTGTTTTTTTTTCTTTTACAGCTATCCATCCATTTTTGAGGACATGGTGCACAAGGTAATGGTGGTTAATAGTTTCTTTGAACAAAATGAAGTTGTCAAGTGCACATAGTTCACATACTCTATAGATGTCATTTCAATGTAAAATAAACAGTGTTGGGTCCAGTATTGACCCCTGGGGTATGCCACAACTATATCCCAAAATGAAGATGTATAGCAAGGGACTGGCCTGGCTTCACAAATAGGTCACAAATGTCCCCTCTAGTGCCATATATTTTTAATTTGTTAATCATGATGTTTTATTAATCATCATTTTATTGAAGAGCCACGCCTACTCCAGCAACACACTGTTTGCGATGGATTCCATTGGTGATTTTTTTTTCCCCCCAGAGAGAGATGTGTCACTACGCCACTACGTAAAGTAGTTCTGGCGTAACAATGTTATTAATAATAATATTAATAACAATGTCGCTCTAGCTTGGTTAATATGCAGGTCACATTAAATGGATTTGGGACTTTTTTTTCAGAAGGAATAGTTGTGCCCCATTTTGTGCAATCTTAGCTGCTTATTTTTAGCTGTTATAATTCTTAAAAGCGAAACATAACTTACACAATGATGCTGCCATGCAAACCAGTCATGCACTGCTTCACAATAGCAGTGTCACAATACATGTACACACATACATAACCACAGCTCCTCTGCTGTAGTGTCGGCAGCACTCATGCAGCCCTGCACCTTGACACTCCCGCCACTACCATTACCATGCTTGACTGTAAATCAGTGGTTCCCAGACTTTTTACAGTAGAGTACCCCTTCAAAGAGTGAAGACAGTGCATGATTTGCTGCATGTTGTTATGCCTCATTAAACACGAGAAAAAAGGAGGGAAATTGTGTTTTCCACAGTACATGTTGGAATTCATGTTCCCCCCTTGAATAAACCACATCACCCTCTGTACTGGCAGCACTCATGCATCCCCAGACCGTGACACTAACACCACAATGCTTGATTCGAAACAATACGCAATTATCTTGCCACCCACCGTTGACTGGCATTTTCAGTGGAATCTATACTGCTACACCAGCTGTACACTGACTACTCTGAAGTACTGCATATCCATGCAATACCAACAGTTTGTGAAATGTAAATAAATTATGAATAATTTTTGGTCTTGGGGTGAAACCAGCTTTAGGTGGATTCCATGGTACCATGGACCTTTGCGTATTTATATGAAGCTCAAACTGGGTGGGGTGCAGTGGCTGGACCTGTGACCATCCGGCTCCGTCGCCTCTGATTGATGGTCACCCACAGCCAATCCTGCTGTCCCCCATCAGTGGAAATATGGAATTCATTATTAGCTTCCCATTTGAGGTCAGAGGTGAAACTAGGGCAGTGATAAAACGGGGGGAATTGTTTGCTTTTGAACGTCGAATCGTGGCGGGGGGGTCTTAGCAGCTGGTTTCTCTCACCTATACCATTTTAATAGGCTCCGGTGATGGAGGACGCTAATGTTAGCACCAGGTCGCAATATATCGCCCAGGTTCACAATCTTTGACTAAACATGTGGACGGCTGCGTATGTTTAAGCAAAGTCATCAAAGTGAAGACACGCAGCTGTTATCACACTGGTGGTCTTTGGGAAGTCGCATCGCAGATGGTCCGACCTTGCAAATTGGGACACCTATTTTTGTTTTTTACGTAAGCTTTTCTGTTCCTGAACCGCTACGCACAAAAGGGCGAAACTTGGTCAAAACGTGCACCTCTCTTGCGTTGCCTGTGCTATTATTTTGCTGACAAATACACCACATGGTGGCGCTGTTCTGAAAACTGCCAATTTGACTTCCGTAAGTCTGGATTGACATTTTGACCACCAACCATAGGGGGCGCCACAAACATCATTTACAGTCATGTGAAAACATTACTGTATACTCCAAAGGTGTCCATCACCCAAAACATCAGTCATCAAACGTCAGGCAGGAAATCGGTACCTTATTTAGTCCAATTATGAGACGAAATGACAAATTTGATATTTGTTCCGAAATCCGGCAGAAGGTCTTCTCCATCATGTTTGGCCAGCCGGTTAACAAGAGGCGACTGGCGCATTAATGATGATAGATTCCACACCCAAGACCTTTGGAGAACAATCACTCCCATAATGCCTTGCTAGGGCCTGACCTTCTGACCCCGACTCAGGCCACACAGCAAAAAGGAAATCTATAAGCAGATTTGAGAGACAGAAGTGACCAGTGGCTGCTGAACAAACATGTTCACAGCTGCACAATAATCCCACTGGAAGGCTCTCAAGCAGCCTCGCCGTGAAATAAAGGTGGATGCTTTGTTCAAACCAAAACAACGTGTTCTTTTTTTTTTTACGCTGGACTTTTGTGTGTCTCGTGTTGTCCCACTGAATTTTATTCCCACTCATTCATTCCCAGTAGCTACCTCCACATGCATCCTTCCCACTTATCCATAGTCCCTATGCTGTACATGCTAAGTGCTAACGTTCCCTTATTTTTTGTATATTATATAATCTCATGCCCTTCTACAGCCTGAAGCTGAACCCTGACTTAGCAAAACTGCCTCAGAGTTATTCATAAAAAGCCAAAGTAACTCAGATTTGGTTTTAATTGGAATTTAGGTTGTGGTCATTATTATTTTTATCCATCCATTTTCTGGAGCCTATCCCAGCTGACTTTGGGAGGGAGGCGGGGTACACCCTGGACTGTTCGCCAGTCAATCACAGGGCAGAAAACCAGCATTCACACTCACATTCATACCGATGGACAATTTAGAGTCGCCAATTAAGCTAACATGCATTTTTTTGGAATGTTGGAAGAAACCGGAGTACCCGGAGAAAACCCACACATGCACGGGGAGAACATGCAAACTCCACACAGAGATGCCCAACGAAGATTCGAACTTATTATCTTTATATTGAACATAATCATAATTATCATTTCATTCATTTTATAGTAATTCCAGGTCAGAAATGTGTATTTTGCAAGGTCAAATATGTTTCACATGAGCACAGCTAAATAGATTAGTACTCCTCCTACATATCTTTTATTCCAGTAGGGCCCTATAAAACAGTTTTTTTTTCGTTAATTCCTTTTTTGTTTGTTAGAATTTTTGGGACAATTTTTGTTTTTTTTAATTTTTCACGTCTTTTTTTCAACATAGTGTGTATACTGCAATAACCTTACATTTACCAATACGTAAGGGACCAATTTTGCCCAGTAATTGAGAAATGGATGTAGCTTGGCAGATGCAGACATGGTTAGAAAATCTTCAACTAAATGTAAAGCCCGTGCTTGTGATGAAGGAAGACGTAGTCACCCAAGCGATTCCAAATGCATATGTAGACATTTTTTATGACACGCTTTTTTTCGTTGACATGTGGCATATTCAAGCCGTGAAAATATAGTCGCACACACAGCCTCACTTGCATGCCAACCCCGCTAGCTTCCATTCACGGTGTAGGAGAAGGTTCCGCCAAGTCGGGAGGGGGAAATTTAGAGTATGTGATGGTATTCCGCCACAATTGCTTTACTACACCAACGTCCTTTCTCCTCACGATGACAGCGTTTCATTCACATTCTGTCCATTTCCGCCAGATTCCACGAAACAGCAAATTCCGTTTTTATTGGCCAATTCCTCTTTCCAGTTAATGCGGAAATCATAAAGTCTGATGTTAGGATCCTTAGGATTCTTCCGTTTTAATGGGTTGAATTTGAGCTTCACTCTTTTGCCCACTCGCGATGGCTACGTTTAAGTCTACATGTTATTTTCATACCAAATTGAAGGGGAAAGTTTAACAACCATGATAACATCCGCAACACAAAAGTACATACAACCAGCAATATACCCTCATTTTTGGGGAAATCCCCACTTACACTGACAGGTTTTCCCCACTGCAACGTGCCGGAACTGGAACACCAACATAAATGAAATTTTTTAATGCATGAAATAATCATCAAACTTACTTATTTTTCCATACTTTTGCAACTTTGAACATGATTAAAGCTTTGTAGACATGAAATAGCACCCCTATAGTCACCTTTACACTCATATTACCTAATACAGTCGACATGATAATAGAAAATGAGCCATTTAACACATTAATGGTGTTTAGAAATCGTTTTGGAAATCGTTTGGAAGCCTGCCTTGCAGAAGTCTGAAGGTACAAAACATTGTGTCATGCTCCACAGTACAGGAATGATCACTTCCTGGAGTGCTGCGCTTCCTGCTGGGGGTAAGCGGCAGCCACTTTACCCCAGGGGAATTAGGCACAGCTGTTCCCAATGGCAATCTGTTGTGTTTATAACCCCAGCCCTGGTTCATCACTGTAGTCCCCTTAGTTTTCCTCACTCAGGCTGTCACCTAAATCTTTCCTTTTTGCTACTGCCAAAATTCCATGTGGATTTTCACATTTTTTACTGTGAGTATTCACACATGTTTGTGATCATTGAAGGACTTTTTATTTTGCAAAATTCTCCTCTGTCTCTGCATCCCGGGGGTCAACCACTCGACAGCCACCTCAAATCCTGACACATTTCCCAAAGCGAGCACATTACCAACATGCCATAATAGCGTTCTTTTGAATGCTTTAAATTTTTATTGTAGTTCATGTAGCCAATTGTGTGCTTGGAAATACTTTGCTAAAATGTGCATATATGTTCACAAATAGGAGGCCACATCCAACCATAAAAATGCATGATTTATTAAATTAATTTGTTGTTGATGACCAGTGAAGCCGCGGAAATCAAAGCGAGGGATTGTTGTAAAAAATATGCAGACGGCATGCATTTTTCTCTGATCATTTTCCACTTGTCGATTGTCTTGATTGCAAAACAAACCATCGGAGTAAAATGTTTTTCTTTTAGCTTGAAACGCGTGAACTTTGACACAGATGCTATTGAGGCCGATGTCAAATTGTTCACACATGACGCACAATATCCCGCTCTGTGTGTGTGCGTTTCAAATATTGATTACACTCCTGTTCTTATCTTTGACTCTGGTGGGGGGGGGGGGGGGTGTTCCATGTGAAATTGTAAATGGGACCTTTCATAAAAGTCCATGGGTACAAACATTGTGCATTCAAGGCCAAATTGTTTTCCATGAAAAACTGATAGAAGCATCCGTTCATCGCTGAGCAAACTTGACTCATTATTTGCACTCAGTTTGACCAAAAAACATTCCCCTGATGGGACGCCTGCACGGGTGGCTCCTCTGCTTAACATAGTTCCCCCTTACCTCCCAAGCACCCCCTCTGGGACAAATAACCACACGGCAATGAATTCTGCGAATGAAAGCTGTCGCTTCCCGTTGTGAGGTCACACCAATCGTGCCTCGCGTTTTTAGTTTTATATTCCTGTTGATGATCAGCTCAGCTTCTGGGAAAAGCCAATGTGTCATGGCTATGAGCACCCCTCATAAGTGGCGTGACTCATGAAAATATGATTGCATTCACCGTCTGCCGCTCCAGTTTCATCTCGGAAGTCCGTGATTCACACCGCAGCCTCGCTCTCTCGCTGCTTTGCTGCGGGACGGCGATCACGCGGCGACCTGACATTTCTGCAGGGATTAAAGCAGACAGGTGTTCTTCTCGCTCCTTGGAGAAATTTAAAAAAAAAGAAAGGAAAAAAGGAAGCCGTCGATGGCCGGCGTGTGGAACATCCATAAAATAGATCACGGCCCGGAGGAAATGCGATACGAGCTTGAGGCCGGAAAGATGCAATCCATCAGTCCGAGTGGGGGAATCATTGGCCGATTCCGAGCTAATGTTTAGCGCGACGTGGAAACATGTTAGCCAGCTTGTCAGGAATACAGTATATCACTTTTTTAAGCCAGCTTTTAGAGCAGTGGCAAGATAATTGTGTCTCGGTGATGGAAGCGTCACGGTCTGGGGATGCACGAGTGCTGCCATCCCTGGGGAAGCTGTGGTTCACTGAAACGTGAATACCAGCATTTCTGCAGTATGGTCTTTTGAGAACATCAAATTGCCAACTTCAACAATAGCAAGTCATATATTCAATTTATGTATCATTATTTCATAAAGGTATCGCTGAATCGATATCATGCGTGCAGTTATACTTTAAACCACGGGTGTCCAAACCCTTTTCCGCTGAGGGCCGCATACAGTAAAAACAACTGACTTTGACATTTTTCTTCATTTAGGTTTTTTGTTTTTGTAAAAAAAAACAACTCCGGCTGTCCTATCTAGTCTGAATGGTGTGTGTCCCACCTGGTCTTTGAGCATGAACTGATGAAGCCTGTTCGGATTACCTGTTCAACACACATAAGCCTACCTACTGCACCATTCGAGCATGCAAATGCATATCTATGCACAAAACCATGCCTCTATTCATGCCGCAAGGCATGCTGGGTAGCTTGTGGTAGTCTCGCTCCCGACATTTCGCAGTGTCGGTCGCATTTTTTCTTGACTCCAAAATATGTTGAGGAGGTTGTCAAGGACGTAAACATGGAGGGACGTTACAGTAGCTCTTAGTTGTTGTTTATCACCAGCATACTAGTAGTAGTTGGGTTATGGGATGCGTTAACGTGCTGTCGGGGTGCAATTGCGTCGCACCGTGAGCAAGCGTGTCGTTCTGCTTGATGATCGCCTACTGTATATATGAACGGGCCCTCGGCCTGATTTTTTGTATATTTTATTTCTATAGTATCTATTTCTACACTTTCTCTATTCTTTTCTCTTTCTTTGGCGACCCTTCCCAACAGGAAGTGAACAAGGTGTCAGGAATTGCTGAAACATGGCGAAGGGGTGCTCCTTTTTGTGCATGTGGAACTGCTTGCATGTGGGCAGCAAATAAACCGTGAGCATCCGTTGACAAGCAAGCACAGTACAAGGCTGTTGTTGAGTGCAAAGTATGCCACTCACGCCGCCGTTGGGTAAACGACAATCCTCTGTTTAGTCGGGGAGCGGAAGGCAGGGAACGGGGCTGTCAGCTGAGCAATAAGCGCCTCGCCGTATGATTCTTGACACGAGCCTCCCGCAGGAAACAGATTGAGTCTTTTGCGTACAATAACGTCATATTACGGCTTGCCGTCGGCCCGGCGGCAGCGCACCACAGTCATCACGGGAATGCTAATTGGATTTGCTGGCTGAGCGCTCTGCGGTGGGCTCCTGTCAGGATAATGACGACTCGGCACGACGGGGGTTGCGGCGGAAGCCCCCACCCCGAATATCATACGACTGGTGAATTTGTCACCCTCCCGTCAGGAATCACTGCAAGTGTAAAAGCGCTTGATTTATGTCGGCGCGCCTTTAAGAGCACAGTTTAGTCGGTAATCTTGTTGTGGTTTATCGCTGCGCCGCCACACCGCTAACAGTGCAAGCATTGTGCTGTACAGTATCTTTTAGGCCCGTTGACACCGGGCTGGACCCGGTCTCTGCTCGTAATGGATGAGGCCTCAGGCACAAGTAAAGAACACCACTTGGCAAAAAAAAGGCGTTTTTCCGAGCAGATCCGTGGTTTCACATGACTTCCTAGCAAGCTATTACTTAACCTTACTTGACCCCTGATCCCGCTAGAAAGGGCGGGGCAAATAGACTCAATTTCCTCTCCTTACAGGGAAAATCCAATCATTTCAAAATAAGATGTATATTTTAATGGGCCATCATTCAGAATTTTTCTGAATGTTCTGAACTCCTGTTTCAGCACCAGTGTTGAGCAGACTACTGGAAGGCGAGAGAGATTTGTACATCACAATAATATAGTTGTTATGATGTAATATTATTGTGTATATAACTATAATAATAATAATAGTAATAATAATCTGTGATTGACTGGCGACCAGTCCAGGGTGTACCCCGCCTCCTGACCAAAGTCAGCTGGGATAGGCTCCAGCGTACCCGCGACCCTAATGAGGATAAGCGGCATGAAAAATAGATGGATGGATAATAATATATAATTCATTAATTATTATATAATATATGATAATCAATAATAATAATAATAATGATTATGCTAATAATAATATAGGTAAGAGCCAATAATTAGTCTGGACTTCCCTATTGAAACTGCTGCCCCCGCGACCCGGATAAGTGAAGGAAAATGGAATGGGCAAAAAAATACTGTATCTCTTAATGGAACATCATTCAGAATCTTTCTGAATATTCTGAACTCCTGTTTCTAGACCAGTGTTGAGCAGAATGCTGAAGATATTTTTACAACCCATTTAAAATATAAAAATAATTATAATAATTATATCCTCACTAGGGTCGTGGTAGTGTGCCTATTATAATATATTTCTTATACTATAACAAAAAATATACTATATAATTAATGTTATGATGTAATATTATAATGTATTTAATTATTATAATTGTGAATAATAATAATAATATCATCAATTAATTTGTATATAATATACTGTATGCAAATTAATAATAATAATAATAATAATATAGGTATTTCCAATCATTTTAAATATATACTGTATCTTTTATTAGGACCTCATTCGGAATCTTTCTGAATATTCTGAACCCCTGTTTCCACACCAGTGTTGAGCAGAATACTGGAATGCTAAAGAGATTTTTACACCCCATTAAAAAAAAAAAAAAATTATATTAATTATATCCTCACTAGGGTCGTGGTGGTGTGCTGGAGACTATTATAATTATTTTCTTGTAATATAAAATAATAAAAAATATATAACAATATATAATATAATGAATATTAATCATAATCATAATCACCATCATAACAATAACAATAATAAACAATAACAAAAACAACAACAACAATTATGATGATTATGATTATGATTATGATTATGATTGTGATCGTGGTTATGTTTAGAATATAATAATCATAGTATTCATATTCATAATAATAATAGTCACTATTATTGACATTATTATTGTTGTGATTGCCATTATATTACATAAAGAATTTAATAATCCTCATCGTCATAATTATCCTCATTTATCCTTTATAAAGTAAAGTATTATAAAATAATATTTGTATTATTTCAAAATAATATTTTTATTATGATATAAGTATTTATAATAATAGCATTATGCAGCTCAACGCTGGCAAAGAAACAGGAGTTCAGAACCCTTGGCAGTCTCAGGTGCCAAGGATAATAGAGTGTAAATGTTTTTTTTTTCCTCTCAACGAGGTTCTAGTACTGTATTAATAATAATATATTATTAATAATGTATTTTGAACGTATATTTATTTTATTAACACTGAATCCTACTTCACGGAAATTCACTCCTGGCTGTCGGGTCTGGAGCCAGTTAGCCGCGATAATCCAGACATTTCTGTATATGTTGGAATGCATTTTCACGCCTGGTTGATCAAGCAACCGTACGATTCAAATGTGCCGTCTAATCCAGGAGTGTTTTGTTTTTTTGAAGGCAGACAGCGTTTATTAATGCGGCCTTCCAAAATTCCCCCTCTTTAAAAAACCCCCAGAACAACTCCCTCCAACACAGGAGCGCAAATGTAATGACGGCATAAGCGCTCCCCCTCCCCGCCTTACCGCTTTAAAGCGGTCCTCCCCGTCGCTGCCTTCAATACCTGATGATGTCAAGGCTCCTTTTGTGAGGTCGTCGAGGCTCCTCACATCCACTGCCACTCATGACCTTTTCTTTCAGCATCCCCGCCCCCTCCCCTCCAAAGCCTTTCTTCCTCGCCTCCTTCCCCATTGGCTCAAGGAACGCCCCGCCCCGTGTCTTGTTTTTAGCGTTGCCTTCCTCCCGAGCGTACGTCAGCGCCGACATCGGAGGCAAATGTCGCCCGGAGACGTTTTATTGGCCCTCTCAGCGGTGCAAAGCAGAGGAATGCAATCTGGCAAACAAACGTTGTGACAGACAGCTTGTCTGGAGCGCTTTTTTTTTTTACGACGTGGTAGCTGCACCGTTACAACCCGCCATTTTTAAATAGCTTGCGCATCTTCCAGCGTTGCGCGCTCTTTGGCAGCGTACTGTAAACAAGCAAGCACAGCTGCGGGATTATTATTGCGTTCAATTAAAAGATGATGCTGTTTAGAGAGAGACGTTTTACAGTACATGGAAACAACTTTTTCACGACTTATAATTGGCTTTGAATGCACCACGTAGTTGCCATCACAGCCTTTTTTTTTTTTACATTTAGTGTGACGCCCAAGTCTGCCACACACATGCTGCGCTCACATGTAATAAAGTGGCATTAAGTGTAAAAAAAAAAAAGCTTTCTCTCAAAAGTACTCTGGAGTCACAAATGGAAACTTCCAGAAACGTTTGCCTCTAAAGTCTTCAGCAAATCTTGCAAGATGTAATATCACTCAACCTTAGTTGCTTCAAAACATTCATTCATTCATTTTCCATACCGCTTATCCTCATTAGGGTCGCAGGAATGCTGGAGCCTATCCCAGCTGACTTTGGGCGGGAGGCGGGGTACACCCTGGACTGGTTGCCAGCCAATCGCAGGGCACATATAGACAAACAAACATTCACACTCTAATGGACAATTTAGAGAAGCCAATAAAACTAACATGCATGTTTATGGAATGTGGGAGGAAAACGGAGTACCCGGAGAAAACCCACACACGCACGGGGAGAACATGCAAACTCCACACAGAGATGCCCAACGGAGATTTGAACCCAGGTCTTCCAGATCTCCTGACTGTGTGGCCAATGTGCTAACCACTCATCCACCGTGCGGCCTAAAACTTCAAAACTGTGCTTCAAAACATGATTCCTTTTATGTCCACACATAAAATGAATTAAAAAAGGCTTTGCTACACATCTTAAAATAAGGGCTCATACAGTAGTGGTCAAAATAATAGCAGCCCAATGTGACTAACCAGATTAAGTACTGTTATTAGTATATTTTTATTGCTACATGGTAAACAAGTTACCAGTAAGGGCAGTGGATTCTCAGAAAACAAACAAGACCCAGCATTCATGACATGCACGCTCTTAAGGCTGTGCATTTGGTCAATTAGTTGAAAGCTTGGATGATTGGATTGGATGATCAAAGAAAAATGTTTGGCTTTTCGGCTAAAATAATCTCTAATGCCTTCAAATGTAGAGCGAAAGCAGAGACACGTGGCCAAACATGTAGGACAGCTATCAAAATGAATGAAAGAAGAACCAGAATATCAAAGGCTCAGCCAAAGATCAGCTCCAGGATGATCAAAGACAGTCTGGAGTTACCTTTAAGTACTGTGACAGTTGGAAAATGTTTGTTTGATGAGCTATTTACAAGAACCCCCCGCAAATTCCCTCCGTTAAAAAAAGGCATAACAGCTGAAAGGTGCCACAAGTTGGTTGACTACAAGCCGGACAGATGTTAAGCTGAATATTAGTCATTCACAGGATTGCCAAATCCTAGGAACAAAAACATTTGTGCAAAATTGTTCTGACTTTGTAAAGTCAACGGGAGAAACTGCTATTTTTTGAACACACCCCTTTCAACTAATTGCCCAATTGCACAGCCTAACGAGGGAGCATATCATGAATGCTGGGTCTTGTTTGTTCTGAGAATCTACTGCACCTACTGGTAACTTGTTTGCCATGCAGCAATGTGAATATACTAATAACAGTGATTCATTTGGTTGCACTGCTATCACTTTGAACACTACTGTATATGACTTATATTAAGCAGGACAAGTGCAGAGTTACGTTGTCTAGTAATCCCTTGCCGCTTTAAATTTTGCGACTTCGCTTTGGCCCCTTATTGGTCAAACAATATGCATATTTAAGCTGATATTATGTATGTTTTGCCTAAATGGAGCATTTCATGCATTAAAATGACTAAATGAAGTAAAATACAAATATAGGTCATTCAGGTGATGCATTCAAAGACGTGATGATATGTAGTATTCTGCACTCTTGTGTTACTGTAGTGTTCGGTGAGATACACAGGCACCAGCCTTCATGGTCGGAACAAGTGGCTTTTATTGCAGGTTTAAATGATCTCACTACAAGCACAATAACCCCTGAGATGACCTTCTGCTGTGGGCGTAAGCCACGCCCGGATAAAACTCACCTCTGATCCCCCAATGTCACTTCCTTAACTCCCTTAACACCAGAACATATTTTAAATGGCTAATTATGTCTACTATACCTGGTAATACGAGTGACAATAGGGGTGCTATTTTATGCCTACAGGGCTCTAACAATGTTAAAAGCTATATTCAGTAGGTCGTACACATGTTTTCTGTCCTCTAACTCAAAAATTCGATTTAAGACTAAGTCATTCTATCTCACGGTCGGGTCCGGAACCAATTAACTGTGATAAATGTGGGAAAACTTACTGTATACGCCCCAAGTTGATGAAATGCACAATAGCGCTTCTTGGAGAGACAATTTGTGTACATGAAGGATCACAACCTATACATACAGGTTGTGTCTAATTACTGTATGTTTTCCAGGGCGGGGAAATATCAGAAGCGGCTCTTCATTTGTCCTGATTTCCTACCTCCTCTGCAGTCCCAGCACACTTAAAAGCCTAATTGGCCTTACTTCTTATTAGCCATACCAGTATGCAGACATCTGCAGGGGACAGGCTAGAATTCAAACCACGCTTATTGTTACACTGCTGAGCCAGCCGGGGCCTTTTTGTCGTTTTGCTTCCTACTCGCCACTTCCTTTTGACCATTACCTCGCATTTTCTCCTGCGTTAAACCACACTGATAACGAGACAAAACACTCATGACTCTTCCGCGTTAAACTTCCCACAGAAACGATGGAAAAAGAAATTAAATCCATTCCACAGTCAAACTGCAACCATCATACAAGTGTAAGAATTAGGGATGTCCGATATTGGCCATTTTAATACATCAAACATATAAAATATATTTAGACATTCATTCATTCATTTTCTATGCCGCTTGTCCTCATTAGGGTCACGGGTATGCTGGAGCCTATCCCAGCTGACTTTGGGCGAGAGGCGGGGTACACCCTGGACTGGTCGCCAGTCAATCGCAGGGCACATATAGACAAACAACCACTCACACTCACATTCATACCTATGGACAATTTAGAGTCGCCAATTAACCTAACATGCATGTTTTTGGAATGTGGGAGGAAAACCGGAGTACCCGGAGAAAACCCACACACGCACGGGGAGAACATGCTAACTCCACACCGAGTGTGAGGCCGACATGCTACCCAGTCAGCCACCGTGTTAGACATTATTATTGTTATTAATATTATATATATGATACATATATATACATATATATTGTTAGTAGTAGTATTAGTAATATTACATAGTAGTATTAGAATGAAAAGTTTGATGCCCCTGGTTTAGATCAGTGGCCACCTCTTCTATGTTTATCATCACAGTTTTCCTCCATTCCATCAGTGGTACCCTCCAGCGGCAGCCTCGCAGACAAAAGCCAAAGAAAAAGCGATACAACAATCTTGTGGCGTTATTTTATGCTAAAAAGGAAAATCACCCCCAAAAAAAGAATTCAAAACTGCAGACTTTAGAGTCGTATTGTTTTCTCTAAGTGCCCCTAAGTGAAAATTGATTGTCAAGCTGCATTCATGTCGTAAATTCCACCCCTTTCGTAATAAAGTGCAGCTGTCACTCAAACTGTGGCGCTTCAGTGCGTGGATGAACACCAGCAGGTCTATCAGCTCCATTATCTTGCGTCCGTATCTACATAGCAGTCTGTCCCCTCTGCTGTAATAAGACAGCCCTGATGCTATCTAAAGACAAGGCAGACGGGCCGGTTCCTGATGCCATTATCAAAGTTGGCCTCATCCGTCAGACGGCATAAGCCTGACAGGGAATGTCAGCGTGATGACAGGAAAAAGAGCGGTAATGAGAGGATGGCGTAGTGAGAAGCAGGAAGAGTTTGGTTTAAGGAGGCGGTTAACCTTTTTACCCCTGGTGACCTAAAAGGGGCGTGGCTAAAGAAGTGAACCAACAACCCCCTTCAGTGGATTACACAACAATATAAATGACTTTAGACACATAAAATAAAGCAAGGAATTTAGTTCGGTTCCAAATTAATTGCTGATGTGTACCGGACGCGGAACACTGGACCAGCTCTACACCCTTGCAAGGGTACGGGAGGGTATGTGGGAGTTTGCCCAACCGGTCTACATGTGCTTTGTAGACCTGGAAAAGGCATTCCACCGTGTCCCTCGCGGTGTCCTGTGGGGGGTTCTCTGGGAGTACGGGATCGGTGGCCCGCTACTACGTGCCATTCGGTCCTTGTACAATCGAAGCAGGAGCCTGGTTCGCATTACCAGCAGTAAGTCGAGCTTGTTTCCGGTGAACGTTGGCCTCCGCCAAGGCTTCCCTTTGTCACCGATTCTGTTCATAATCTTCATGGACAGAATTTCTAGGCGCAGTCAAGGCGTTGAGGGAGTCCAGCTTGGCAGTCTTAGGATCTCGTCTCTGCTATTTGCAGACGATGTGGTTCTTATAGCCTCATCAGGCTGTGACCTTCAGCGTTTACTAGAGCGGTTTGCAGCTGAGGGTGAAGCTTCTGGGATGAGAAGCTCCAAATCCGAGGCCGTGGTTCTCAGTCGGAAATGGGTGGACTGTACCCTCCGGGTTCGGAGTGAGGTCTTGCCTCAGGTGGAGGAGTTCAAGTATCTCGGGTTCTTGTTCACGAGTGAGGGAAGATTGGAGTGAGATCGACAGACGGATCGGTGCAGCGTCAGCAGTAATGCGGTTGCTGTACCGGACAGTCGTGGTGAAGATAGAGCTGAGCCGGAAGGCAAAGCTCTCTGTTTACCGATCGATCTACGTTCCCACCTTCACCTATGGTCATGAGTTATGGGTCATGACCGGAAGAACAAGGTCGCGGATACAAGCGGCGGAAATGAGTTTCCTCCGTAGGGTGGCTGGACTCACCCTAAGAGATAGGGTGAGGAGCTCGGCCATCCGGGAGGAGCTCAGAGTAGAGCCGCTGCTCCTTCACATCGAGAGGAGCCAGTTGAGTTGGCTCGGGCATCTAGTCCGGATGCCTCCAGGGCGCCTCCCTGGTGAGGTGTTTCGGGCATGCCCAGCCGGGAGAAGGCCCCGGGGAAGACCTAGGACACGCTGGAGGGACTATGTCTCACAGCTGGCCTGGGAACGCCTTGGTGTCCTCCCGGTGGAGCTGAAAGAAGTCGCTGGGGACCGGGAAGTCCGGAATTTCCTACTGACACTGCTGCCCCCGCGACCCGGACCCGGATAAGCGGAAAAAAATGGGAAATAAAATTTAATACATGATTTGCACTGTCAAAGATATAGTCTATTTTAGCAGTATTTATCATGTATTATTACTTATATTATTAGATTTATATTTTTACTTGTTATGATATGTTATAATGTGATTTAACAGTTAAAAATACTTGTAGACATTTAACCACTTGCTACATTGCAACTTTTGTTTTACTTTTTAGTATTGGTATTATTTTATATTGGGTTTATTGATGTTTTACCATTACCTATTTGTTTCTACAATAAAAAAAAATGATAGCTGATACTCATGAATAAATACTGTAACTGTTATAATAAAAATATAAGTAATAAATGTGCTTCTACATATACAGCAAACAAAATATCAATATAAATACAGCAGAGTTCAAAATAATAGCAGTCTAATGAGGCTAACAAAATGAATCACTCTTATTAGTATATTTTTATTGCTGCATGGCTAACAAGTTACCAGTAGGTGCAGTAGATTCTCAGAAAACAAACAGGACCCAGCACTCGTGATATGCACTCTCTTAAGACTGTGCAATCGGGCAATTAGCTGAAAGGGGTGTGTTAAAAAAATAGGGTCTTTACAGACTTTACAAACTCAAAACAATTTTTTTTGTTTCTAGGATTTGGCAATCCTTTAAATGACTAAACTAATATTTAGTTTTTTATAACTGCTTCACATCCGTGTGGCATGGACTCAACCAACTTGTGGCACCTTTCAACTGTTATTGCACTCCAACATTCTTTAACAACATTTCATAACAACATTTTTGATGTCACCCCACAGGTTCTCTGTTGAATTAAGGTCCAGGGATTGGACTGGCCACTCCATCACTCCATAGAATTAATTTTGTTGGTTTAGAACCAAGATTTTGCTTGTGTGTTTGGGGTCATTGTCCGGTTGGAACAGCCATTTCAAGGGCATGCCCTCTTTAGCATAAGGCAACATGACCTCTTCAAGTATTTTGACATACGCAAACTGATCCATGATCCCTGCTATGGGATAAATAGCCCAACACCATAGTAGGACAAACATGCCCATATCATGATGCTTCACTGTCTTCACTGTGGCTTGAATTCAGAGTTTGGGGGGTCGTCTCACAAACTGTCTGTGGCCCTTGGACCCAAAAAGAACAATTTTACCCTCATCAGTCCACATCCTCTTCCTCTATTTCTCTTTAGGCCAGTTGATGTGTTCTTTGGCAAATTGTAACTTCTTCTACACATGCCTTTGTTAACAGATGGCTTTTGCAGGTGATTCTGGTAAATAGATTAGCTTCACACAGATGTTTTCTAACTTTCACAGTACTTAAAGGTAAGTCCAGACTGTCTTTTATCATCCTGGAGCTGATCATTGCCTGAGCCCTGGATATTCTGTTTACTCTTTGTTACATTTTGATAGTTGTCCTAAATTTTTTGCTACATGTCTCTGGTTTTGCTCTCCATTTTAAGGAGATCATATTGGCCGAAATCCCAAATATTTCGTGCACCTTTACATACATTTTCTCCTTCCCGTTCAACTTTTTAATCAAAGTATGCTGTTCTTCTGAACAATGTCCTGAATGACCCATTTTCCTCAGGCTTTCAAAGACAAATGCATGTTCAACAAGTGCTGGTTTCATCCTCAAATAGGGACCACCTGAATCACAAAATTGATCACAGATCACTGATTTAATGCCACACTGCTATTTTTATTCAACACACCCTTTTCAACTAATTTCCCATTTGCACAGCCTTAAGTGAGTGCATATCATGAATGCTGGGTCTTGTTTGTTTTCTGAGAATCTACTGCACCTACTGGTAACTTGTTTGCCATAATAAAAATATACTTATATGAAAGAATAAAATTTTTTGGAGGGGATGTTTTTTAAGCTTGTGTAAGTAGAATTTATCTGTATAGGATGATATTATAATGTGCAATAAATGCAAAAAAGGGGTATTTTCTGTGGATGCCATCTGTGGCGCCCCAAGCCATAGTTTGTACGATGAGTGTCATTATGTAAAGCACTAATCCGGCATTGTTTGTGCTCAAGAGGCATATTGCATGGCTGACTCAAAGGCACACTTTTGTCACTCAAGCACAGGAACTTTCCAACTGCTGAATGACTCTCAAGCGGACGCACATTGGAGTTTACGCTTGCGCGGATTAACATGTTTGGAAATTCTTAACTCTCTCCATCTGACATCTTTGTGCCAGAAGAAAAGCTGGGGAAGCATTGACATTTTTTTTTCTTCACATGATCAGGGCCCTGCTTGGAATGAAGGGAAAGAAAAAGTCCCTTTTGAGAGGCAGTGAAGCCCAGGAAAATTGTTTGTTGACCAGACAAGCGGCGTCCAATTGCGGCTGTCAAAGCTTGTGTGGCGGGCGGAATTCCTTTGGGGGAAACAGATTAATAGTTCATTTTCATGGCGCTTGCATTCACGGCCAGAAAGTGAGCGTGAATGGCACCATTTTTCTGAAGCTTGGCCTTTATTTACTTGTACAAATGAAGCTTTTTGCATATACTTTGCGTGCATCCCTGCTATGGATGCCGTTTACCACAAGTCTCTTGCACAAGACTGCAAGGGCCCCTAACATAAAAAAAAAGTGGTGAACTATGTACTGCTGTGTGTGCATTTTGTTGACTAAATATGCGCTAGAACAACTTCATTGGATAGATTCTGGGCTTTTTCCCGCCCATCGGATGCTCAGCATCTCTGGGGAGTCTACGGGGAAGCGCTCTGGTCCGGACGCTCGGCTTCTGCATGACGATTGGATGATCTGTCTGAGGCGGAATCCCTTTTTGATTGACAGTGAAATGGGTGAATCGGCAAACTTGAAGTGATCTTGAAGTATTACCTTCCACCTGAGCATTTTCCAAGTTTTTCCTTCCGTTGTTCTGAACTGACCTGGAAATTTTTCCGACCCCCGGCGACTTTGTCTATGTTAAAAACGACTAGAAACAGAGAGTAGAATTACATATAAATAAATAAATAAATAAACTTTTTTATGATGTAGGCTGGAAAAAAAATGAACAGCCACAGCTCAGATTGTTACTATCACCAACACGAGTAGAACTACTGCTAGTACTTCTTCGCTCATCACTAGTCGTACTACAATTCCCAGCACGACTATTTCTACTGATGCTGCTACAACAATACTACTACTGTTACCAACAGTACTCCTACTCCAAGCTCCACTTTCTGATACGGAACTAGGCTACCACATAAAAAACTACTACCAAATTAGTAGTAGTTGTATTATTAGTACCGATACTAGTACTCCTACACCCATCACTAGTTCTACTATTATTTCTACTGCTACTACAACATTACTACTACTATTAACATTAATAGTAATGTCACATCTACTACCACTACTATTAGATATCACTATTGGTAATACCCATTTTTATTACTAATGCTGCTGCTGGTTGATACTGCAACTTATACTACAACTGTTACCATCACTACTAAAAGTTTTGCTACTAGCACTCCTACTACTATCCCCACTACAGTAGTTCCATACTGTTACAACTAGGCTACTCCTTAAAAGGACTACCATTAATACCTAGTACTTCTACACTCATCACTAGATGCACAACAATTTACACTGCTACTACTGTATTTGTACTTCTGCTCGTATGTTTTGGTTTGGCAAAAGTTTTACGTCGGATCCCCTTCCTGACACAACCCTCTGTATTTATGCGGGCTAGGGACCGGCACAAAAAGACACTGGCTTGTGCCCCGTTGGAGCTACATTTCAGTACCACATACAAATCTGTGGTGAGACCAGCAATGTTGTTTGGTTTAGAAACAGTGCCGCTGAGGAAAAGACAGGAGGCAGAGCTGGAAGTAGCAGAGATGAAGATGCTGAGGTTCTCTTTGGGTGTGACCAGGACGGACAGGATCAGGAATGAGCACATCAAAGGGACAGCACATTTTTGTGTTTGTGTTTTGGAGATAAAGTCAGAGGAAAAAATGAGGTGGTTCGAACGTCTCGGAGGAGAGATAGTGAATATATTGGTAGAAGGATGCTGAGTTTTCAACTGCCAGGCAGGAGGCCTAGAGGAAGACCAAAGAGGAGGTTTATGGATATAGTGAAGGAGGACATGAAGGTAGTTGGCACAAGAGAAGAGGATGCAGAAGACAGAGTTAGATGGAGGCAATTGATTGGCTGCGGCGACCACTGAAGGGATAAAGGAAAAATTACTACAATAATACTCTTAGCACTAATACTAATGTCACGTCTACTATCACTACTACTCCTTCCATGACTATTACCACTTCCACCACTACCAAGGCCATTACTATCATTGCTGGCCAACACTGCTGAACAGACCACTACAACTATCACCATCACCACTAAAAGTATTGCGATTACTATCCCCTCTAATTCTATTACTACAACAGCTAAGCTACAAGGTGAAACAACTGCTTCTAATACTAGTACTCATCACTAGTTGTACTACAATTCCCCCAATGACCACTTCCATTACTGCTACTACAACAACACTACTACTATTGGCACTAATACCAATACTACATCTACCACCACTACTACTGCTTCACCAGTACCACTCCGATTGCTACTACTACAACTGCTTTAATTACTACAGCAGATGCATTATTAGCACAAATTGCTGCGTACTACTGTAGTATTTTTAGCCAAGAATGAAATAGATATCCTGCAATTGCCCATTTGAATGCACTGGCCAAAGCTTGTTTCTGTAAGAGTGACTTCCTCACTTGCATAGACACGATGTTATACTGTATGTTGCTGTGGTTCTTTCCCAGTACGTATAGAAATTATAATGCATCACTGTATTGTGACGGCATCACCATTGCTGGTATGGTGAAATCATTTTGTAAGTTGCTCCTCTTTGTATATACCAAGTAAAACCGTATAGACCGCACGGTGATCGAGTGGGTAGCACATTGGCCTCGCAGTCAGGAGGTTCAGGGTTTGAATCTCCGTTGGGCATCTCTGTGTGGAGTTTGCATGTTCGCCCCGTGCGTGCGTGGGTTTTCCTCCCACATTCCAAAAACATGCATGTTAGGTTAATTGGTGACTCTAAATTGTCCATTAGAGTGTGAATGCTTATTTGTCTGCCCTGCGATTGACTGGCGACCAGTCCAGGGTGTACCCCGCCTCTCGCCCAAAGCCAGCTGGGATAGGCTCTAGCATCCCCCGTGACCCTAATGAGGATAAGCGGTACAGAAAATGAATGAATGAATGAATGAATAACATAGCGTCAACTTTCACATCATCTGAAAAGCAGAGGGATCTTGGAGGTTAATAAAGTATCTATCTGTTTTGATGTCCTGTGGGATCCAATCAGACCAAAGTGTGCATCTTTTCTGATTGTTCTTTTGGTCTATAGAACCTTTCTGAAGCGTGAAGACAGCCTACGGGAGATTGTTTGAAAGAACCCCTACATGGCTTTTGTAGGTAATCATTGCAAAGCGTTACATTAGTCTTTATTTGTTGCCCGCGACAGGCTTTACAGCCAGCGGACGACACTCAACAAACGGCAACAAATCACCTTTAAAAAAAGTGCTTGACCCGGCTGTACGCAAAGAAACTTTCTGCAAGTTTGCACCGGCGTTAATTGTCCTAAGTGCGGGTATCCATCATCGGCTTTGCCATTTACTGCCGATCATCGCCGCCGTCGCCGTGTGTTTAAATTATACGGGAGACATTGTAAACACACAAAGTCTTAGTGGTGCGTTTGCGTGATCACATCCTCCCTAATGGCACAAAACGATTTAAGAGTGACATTATCGATCGTGGAGCCGCACGGCGTGCAAACACCTGCGACTTTAATGGGCGCTTACTTTTTAACATGGGGATAAATCTGGACTGCGGCGACTGCAAAGTGCTCCATCACTTTGTTTTATATTGTGTTAATATGTATGGCGCATGTATGTGTGTGCGTCAGGGAGGGGGTTAAGCTGCCTTCATCACGGGTGCGGGCGGTTATGTCGGGACCCCGAGACAGACGTCCCTATTGAGCTTTCAGTCATTCATCTGCAGGCTTCACGGCGAGGATCTATGTAAGCTCCGTGTGACACCACGCACAATCTGTCTGTTGGACTCTCCTCAATAGCACTAAAACATTCGTCAGGATGTATGCTTTTTTTTTTTTTTTTTTTGTAAATGATTGCCGCCATCGTTGAGGTTAATGGCGTTCATTTGTCACTTCAATCACTCCGAGATGTCGCGTTAAATTATTCAGCGTCTCCGATTGGAAAGCATGATCCTTGGGGATGATCTTAGGCTTGATCAAGTGGACATAGATCGCGACGAGATCGGTCTTTATGTTTTTCTACTTTTATGCGAATGGACCGGCCGGTTGCGCGATGCGACAAAGAACTGTTTGTGTGTGAAAAAGCGATTTCTTATTTTTTTTTGCATGTTTGTCACGCTGAAATGTTTCAGATCATCAAACATATGATTACATATACACATCGACAATATATTAGAATATATTTCATATACACGTGCATATTTCAAGTGTTAATTTTGATGATTGTAACTCAAAACTAATAAAAAATCCCCAATTCAGTAGCTGAGAAAAATGGAATATTACTTATTACCAACTAAAACAAAATATATTAGAAAGGTTGCCCAACTGAAAAGTACAAACATGAAGGGTATGAACATGTACAGCACTCAATATTCGATCGGAGCTCCTTTTGCCCAAACTATGGCAGTAATACGGCGTGGCATGGAATCCATCAGTCTGTGGCAGTCCTCCGGTGTTATGAGAGCCCAGGTTGGTCTGATAGTGGCCTCCAGCTATTCTGCATTGTTGAGTCTGGCATATTGCATTTTCTTCTTGCCAATACTCCAGTAATTTTCCATGGGGTTGAGGTCAGGTGAGTTTGCTGGCCAAATAAGGACAGGGATACCATGGTCCTTAAAGCATTTACCGGTAGTTTTGGCGCTGTGTGCTGTTGGAACATGAAATCTGCATCTCCATAAAGGTGGTCAGCAGCAGGAAGCATAAAGTGCTCTAAAACTTCCTGGTAGATGGCTGCACTGACCTTGGACCTCAGTGGACCAACACCAGCAGATGAGACCATCACTGGCTATGGTAACTTTAAACTGGACATCAAGTAACGTGGATTATGTGCCTCTCCTGTCTTCCTCCAGACTCTGGGACCTTGATTACCACAGGAAATGAATTAACTTTCGTCAGAGAACATGACTTTGGACCACACAGCAAACGTCCAGTCCTTTTTGTCCTTAGCCCAGGTGATACGGTTCTGACGGTGTGTTTTGCTCAAAAGTGGCCTAGTTGCTTGAATACGACTCTTGAAGCACTGACTCCAGCTACAGTCCACTATTTGAGAATTTCTCCATTTGTGGAATGGGTTTTGTTTCCCAAACCTCTCCATTGTGCAAAAAATATGAACCTCGTTCTGTGCCGAGGAGAGTCATGTTTATTCATTCATTCATTTTCTATGCCGCTTACCCTCATTAGGGTCGTGGGTATGCTGGGGCCTATCCCAGCTGACTTTGGGCGAGAGGCGGGGTACACCCTGGACCCTTCTACATTGTCCTATGACAAGATATAAGGTTGGTTGCTAAAATGTGCGTGGTATAAAAGTAAAACAATGGACAAACTTCTGACACCCTACTAAGACTCTACCTCTTTAATGTTGCCCTGGTAACGACATAGAGACGTATATACATATACCAGGAGCCCGCTGTCACTTTAATGCTCACTGAAGGAGATCTGTGTACAGCATCTCAGGGTACACACACGATTTCCAAGAACACACGCTTAATCTTTTCAGGAAGACGTTCCCTCTCACGCTTATACTTGAGATACCGTTTGTGTTGCTCCAATGCATACTCGGGCAAGCTAACAACACAACAGAACGGCTATAGATCTATGCAATATGGGTATGGCGTGAAAAAATGCTTAAGCCTACTTCTCTTGTACTTTTATTTGTTCGGGTGTGCATTATTTTCAAAATTAAGTGTGGTTGAAATAATTTATATATATTGGGTCGCACGTGAAGTCCAGTGGCAATTGCTCTAAGACTGCAAGGGAAGCTCAGCTTCCCCAAAATGTCCAAAAAAAGCTGGTGAACTGCTGTGTGTTCGTTTCATTGACTAAGCATGCGCTGGAATCAGCCACGTATCACAGATAGCTGACACCACTTCCCGCTGAGCGTCTACTGACTTCGATGGGGAAGCGTAGAGTGGGTTGTTCGACTGTGAGAAACTGGACGGTCATTGGATAAATGCTGGGCTTTGTCCCGCCCATCAGATGCTCGGCGTCTCCAGGAGTATTTTGGCTGTGATGGTTGGATGATTGGTCTGAGGCAGTATCCCTTTTTGACTGACAGTGAAATGAGCGAATCAGTGATCGTGAAGGCTTTCATTCCGTTTGTTTGAACCGATCCGGAGACTTTGCCCAGATCCCCAGAGACTTTGTCTTTGGTAAAAACCACTAGGAACGTACGGTAGAATTACCTATAAATAAATAAACACATTTATGAAGTAAGATGTTGACCTTCCCCTCCTTGAATGACCAGCAGCCGCCACTGGTCAAGTCAAACTGTAGTTTTAAACTAAATATAAAAGGGAAAATGGCAAAAATAATATGAAATATGCAACACACGTGAGAGTCTTTTGTCGTCTAAAATGATTGAACACATAAAGTGGTAATTCATTTGTTTGCCTCAGTGGGGGATGCCGTTCTGATTAGCAAAGGTGTTGAAAAAGGGCTCAGTAGTTAATTGGCCATGCTTGTACATTAAAGTTACTTCCTACCATTCTCTGTTTTAGCAAATATGAACTCATGAGGTTGCATAATTTAGCGCAGATCCAACTTTGTCCTGCCTCGAAGAAGGTCTGTACTTTAGAATACAATTCTATTTTGTTTTCAACAACATGAAAGTGGCTGAAAAGCACCGATGCAAGTCATCCACAAGCTGCACTGCGACTGTTGCCACCATGACATGTAATCCACGCTCACCCCCTGTCCCTGCAGGCATTTAAATACTTTGACCTCTGGTGCTCCCGTGCAACGCGGCTAATGCAGATTACAAAGGTAGCCGGGTTGAGAGCAGCTGCTACCTCACCTCGCCGACTTCTCCCACAACATTAGGAATCTGCTTTTGTGAAAGGGGACTGAATCAAGAAGACGTAAACGCTGAATTATGTCCGTACTAACTGTATTTTTGTCCCTCTCCTGGAAGTTGTGGTACAGTCCCACCAGAAACCATGCAGGCTGTTTGCTGGCTGATTCCCAAGGAAATAAAACTCCCTCACCAAAGGAGAAACTGGCAAAAGAAGTTGTCCAGATCCGCATTGGAAAGTACTTAAGGTGGTGGTCATCGTCATTTCATTGACCACTTCCTGTTGAGCGTCTACTGACTTCGCTGGGGAAGTGTAGAGGGGGTTGTTTCACTCCAGGGACTGTCATTGGATAAATGCTGTGCTTCGTCCCGCCCGTCGGACGCTCGGCGTCTCTGGGAGTACATGGGGCAGTGAGCTAGCCCGGACGCTAGCCCCTTTTTGATCGTCATTTCATTGACCAGCTATGTTTTGAGGTGTTTAAAGGATGCTATGTAACTTCTAGAATGTGCCTTGTTTTCAAATTTAACGACGACAAAACCCATCGCGGTTCTGTACGTACCTCGGCTTTAAAGTCACGATTCGGTTCATTTTCAGCACAGTTGGGTTATCCGGTTATGTGCATTGTTTCTTCCTTCTGTTTGGATTTGATACAAAGTGGTGGCAGCTTCACCTGCTAAACATTCCAAACAATGAACAGCACATTTTACAACGTTTATAACACTTTTTAAGGTGGCCAATTACACGTTGCTCTCCTCTTTGCATCTTCATGGGAGCCTCAAAACAAGTGTCAAATGACCCGAAAACAAAGCCTGTTCACCGTCATGGTTTGGGGGAAGAATACAAAAAGCTAGCTCAGAGATTCCAGCTGTCAGAGAATCAGAGTGTGGATAAGCGGCATAGAAAATGAATGAATGAATGAATTAAAACACTTTTCATACACATGCGGAGTCCCCAGTGGGATAAACGTCAGAATATATTCAAAGTTACCATCCAGGCACTTCCTTGTTTATTTTATTCCCATGGACTAAACAAGGGGGCAAAAGTTGAGCCAAAGAGTTCCAGCAAGCAAAGGTTTGCGGTGATGTTTCTAAAGAGGCAGGTAGCTTACGTTGGACGTTCTCCAACGCAAGGGATTTATTACTTCTCTGCGTATTGAATATATCTGCTCTAAACTAATTGGCCGCTAGGGCGAGAGGCGCTGAATTAGGCAAATGGGTTCAAGATGTGAAGTTGGACTTGATTTATTACTTTCAATGCGACGCAAATCAATGGCCTGGCTCCCCCTTCTTAAAAAAAAAGACAAAAAAACATTCCATTTCCCAGCTGAAAATCATTGTCGCGCCCAAGAAAAGAGAGATTATGCGGCCTTAATGAGCTCCGGCGCTTGAATGTGTTTGCTCGCCATTCAGGGGCGAAATCATATTTAATGGCTGACACTCAGTTCATGGCAGGTCCTCCTTTTTCTCAGTGGCGGGTCACCTTCGTCGCCGGGGAAGGCCCTTTCTTTCAGCGTCGCGGGTAGGGAGGGCCGAAGATGTGCTCCGAGGTTGGTGAAAAGAGGCGCATGAGAAATGAAACGGGAGGGAAAAAAGCAGCTGATTTGCACCCACATCTCCATCTCCCCTCCGCCGCCGGATGACCTCACTGTGCCAGACTGAAACCTCGGCAGCTTTAGGGAGACGCTTTTGTTTCGGGAGCTCTAATTTCATTTCAGTCCCTGGCGGAGCAGTTGCCCCGGCTGCTCTGTGAAAAATGTCGTGCGTCGCTAATAAATTAGGACATTCTTATTCTCGTGTCCCGGAGCTGTTTGTCCCGTCTGAAACTCGGGCCGCAGTTATATTTTCGCATTCATTTGCAAATCCTCTCCTTCGAATTAATTCCCCTTGACTGAAATTCCAAAAGGCTGCTGAGCCATAATTTGGCTTTGGCTTGACAGCATTGCTGCAGATCGGAGTTTTGTACCCTCAGCTCACAGCAACCAGGACTTTTAACCCCAATAAAATGATTACCGAGCCTCGTGATTCACTCCCTTGTCAACATTGAAAGCCATGTAGCCCCGCCTCGTTGCATAAAAACATATTCACTTCCATACGCCAATCAATGCCAGCGCTGTAATTTGAGCCCCCCGTCGATGGTAGGACGCGGCAGAACGCATTACCCCCCGACCAGGTATGAGATTAACAGTCATTGGCTGACAAATGGGGGGAAAGCCCATCCCGGCTTATTCCGGTTTAATAAGCGCCCGATCCATTCCATTGATTACCTGAGCGCTAATATGCCGCAGTTGAAATCAATAGGCGGTGTAGCTCTCATTTCAAAATGAATCCAATTACTGCTGAAGCTGACCTTGTTTTAATTTGCTCCTCCGGTGACAACCTCATCGTTTGTTAGTACATGCGTGTCATAGCATAGCATAGACTAGCATAACATGACATAGCGTTGTATAGCATTACTTCATTGTTTTTAATTGGATTTAACATAGCATAGCATAACATAGCATAGCATGGACTAGCATAGCATGACATAGCGTTGTATAGCATTACTTCATCGTTTGTTAATTGAACTTAACATAGCATAGCATAACATAGCATAGCATAGACTAGCATAGCATGACATAGCGTTGTACAGCATTACTTCATCGTTTTTAATTGGATTTAACATAGCATAGCATAACATAGCATAGCATAGACTAGCATAGCATGACATAGCGTTGTATAGCATTACTTCATCGTTTTTAATTGGATTTAACATAGCATAGCATAGAATAGCATAACATGACATAGCGTTGTATAGCATTACTTCATCGTTTTTTTAAATTGGATTTAACATAGCATAGCATAGAATAGCATTACATGACATAGCGTTGTATAGCAATATTTCATCGTTTTTTAATTGAATTTAACATTTCATAACATAGCATACCATAGAATAGCATAACATGACAGCATTGTATAGCATTATTTCATCGTTTTTTCATTGAATTTAACATAGCATAACATAGCATAGCATGGAATAGCATAACATGACAGCGTTGTTTAGCATTATTTAATCGTTTTTTTTATTGAATTTAACATAGCATAGTATAGCATAGAATAGCATAACATGACATAGGATTGTCTAGCATTATTTAATCATACATCTGTAACATAAAATAGCATAATATAACATAACAACATAACGTAGCGTAACAGAACGTTGCGTAACGTAACGTTATGTAACATCGCGTAGCATGGCATAGCATAGAAGAGAATAGCATAACATAACATAGCTGTGTATAGCATTATTTAATAGTTTTTTTTAATCTAATTTAATTTCACATAACATAGCGTAACATAACATAGCATTGTATAGCATTATTTAATCGTACATCTGTAACATAACATAGCATAACATAACGTAGCGTAGCGTTGCGTAACGTAATGTGGTGTGGTATAGCATAGCATATAATAGCATAACATAACATAGTGTTGTATAGCATTATTTAATTGTTTTTTAATCTAATTTAATTTAACATAGCATATCATAACATAACATGGCATAACATAAAATAGCGTTATATAGCTTTATTTAATCGTACATCTGTAACACAACATAGCATAACATAACAACATAACGTAGCATAGCATAGCATAACATCATAGCATAACATAGTGTTATATAGCATTATTTAATCGTACGTCGGTAACATAACATAACATAGCATAGCATAACATACGACAACATAACATAGCATAATATAACAAACAATAACATAGCATAGCATAGTATAGCACACGACAACATAACATACGACAACAAAATATAGCATAGCATAGCATAACATAACATTACATAAAATAACATAGCAAAACATAGTATAGCATAGCATAGTTTAGCACTTGACAGCATAATATAGCATAGCATAGTATAGCATAGCATAGTATAGCACATGACAGCATAATATAGCATAACATAACATAGCACAGCATTCATTCATTCATTCATTTTCTTTGCTGCTTATCCTCACTAGGGTCGCGGGAATGCTGGAGTCTATTCCAGCAGACTTTGGGCGGGTGGCGGGGTACACCCTGGACTGGTCTCCAGTCAATCGCAGGGCATAGCATAGCATAACACAGCATTACCTTTTAAGTGGTGACAACCGCATAACACAATAGTACAGGCATTATTTGCATATTGGGCTTGTGAGCAATTATTAGAGTACACTGATTGGGAATGGGTTGGGAATAAATAAGTTAGCCACACAGTTTCCAAGCATTTATGAATTATTATTTTGTATGAACCGTATTTGAGAGGACGGATGTTGGTGGTCGGCATGGTCGGCAGCACACAAAGTGAGCAAAAAAAGTATTTGTACGTTCCTCCGCAGAATTCCATCCCAATCTCTGCTTAAGTCTTCCTAATCACCTGGACACCCCGTACGACAGTTTGCTACTGCAACTCATCTCTGGTTAGACACGGAGAGAGATCATTACCGGGTAATAAAGCATCCATATGGTGTAAATGTTGAGCTGGTGCAAATCCCTTCAGCTTAGCTGCAGAGCACGGTGGCAGGGAAGGTCAGGAAGGAAATGTGTCTGAGCGGAGCTTATGTTTCCTTTCGGTGCCATTTGGGGAGTTGAAAGGCTGGGCTGGGCTTTGATGGTATTGACAATGTGACTGTTACATGCACTCATATGCCAGCCTGTGACTTTTTGCTGTCAAAGCCCCGATAGGCTAATAAGTTTTGGGTCTCAAACGCGACCCTTTACCAGAGACACCTTGTTGGATGGTAGTATGAATTGAAGTGTTTAATTTCAATCCATGCAGGTCCATCACTGACTTTAAAAGAGGTTCTCAATACACAGAACACGTGCCTGATCTGTCCCGAGATGTCTTTCTACATGGTCCTATTGCTGTTAGCATGGTCATACGCTCACAATTTTAAATCAGATTAATCACAGATTAATTTATATTAATCATCCTTAGTGTCAAGTTTTCGTTTTTGTCATTATTGTGCTTCATGACAGGACTTGCTTCATGACAACCTGCAAAACCTCTGTAAAAAAAAAACAAAAAACAATTTTGTAAATTGATTAATCTGGATCAACACTTTAATTTGTACAGCCCCAATTTAATTATTTTGACAATATTTGTATCTATCCATCCATTTTCTATGCCTCTTGGCCTCACTAGGGTTACGTGGGTATGCTGGTGCCTATCCCAGCTGACTTCCAGGGTGGTCCAGGGTGGAAACAACCATTCACACTCACATTCATACCTGAGACATTGTCCAACGTTAGAGGCATGGTTTTCCCATAAATGTAGTTTGAATTCCAAACTGTACAACTTTTACAGGTCCCACATCCATATTTGTTCATGATGTTCCCAACGTAATTTCTACCCACCAACCTACCTACCACTCCATGGGGTGTCCTCCTTTTCCCACAAGTGTACATTCCATTTGTGGAGACGCCTTCTGTGTTTTACTCAAAATGCTTCAAAAGACACACAACAACACATGCATTTCAGTTATCCTCAGCAGTTTATCATCATTGTTGTTATTATTGTTACTGAAATTCACACATACTTACAAAAAAATATAGTATTTAGTTGTTTCAACCAAATTAATGACGTGGCTTTATTAGCTGTTCATGTGATACACAGCAGCGCTTTCTCAGTGTTTCTCAGCAAAAGGAAAAGGTCAACCCACCATTGTTCTACTTTTAGGGGTAATATCACAGAAATAACGCAATACCAGTTCACTTTGTGAAGTGGAACCTCGACTTGCAAAAACGTTACATACAAGAAATTCACAATATGAACTGGGCTTCGAAGATATTTCCGTCCCATTCAAAGAAAAAAATATTCAGAGTAAAAATGAAAATGGAAAGTGTTGCCCAGAATTTTGAGTGTTCTGCACCTCCCCTGGGGTGGTAATGCAGCGACATAATGGATGTCAACCACCATAAAACCGAAGAAGAAGAAGCTGCCCTCCCAGTTTTGGTTATCTCCCATCATCCTTTTCCTCCTAACCATGGCCAATCACGGCGTCCCTTTGCTCACAGTGCCAAAAACCGCCCTTCCATTGTTAAAAGTGAAAATAAAAACAACATAGTGTTAAGTTTAGTATGGAATGTAGTGTAGTCATTCTACCATCTGTCAGTCAAAACTCTGTTCCCGCCTCCTCCCCCGCCATCAAGCTCACCTTGCTGGACCCGAACAATATTATGGTTTTTCATTGCTTTTATTATTTTATCATTGTTTCTTTAACATACGTGCACATTTAAATGATGATGTTAACATGAATTCACATATTTTTTTGGTTTGGGTACAATATTTACACTTTATATGACTGTTTTCGAGGGGTTGGAACAAATTACGCATTTACATGTAAATCTTGTCTCATAATATAATAATATAAAAATAATAATAATAATATAATATTCCATAATATGGAAATTCCAAGACACAAAAACCCCCTCCGGAACAAATTACTTTCACATTTAGAGGTTCCACTGTGTTTATAATGAGAAAGCAAGACATGATCGTAGCGTCGAATGCCGTTTTTACCGTTGCGGCTGTGATGCGCCGATTAACGATCCCAAAATCTCAAACTTAAAAACCCGAAAGAAAAGACGGTGGACCATCTTCCCATCACCTCCCGCACGTTATAAGTCTCATACTTCAAGGCAGACAGTCGACTCCCAGGTCCTAAAGCTGCTAATTACAGAGCAGCTCTAATTACACGAGAGAACACAAAAAATGGGAGTGCAATAACTAAATTCATCCGTCGTAAATGCAGACTCCCTGCCCTCTGATGATACCTGTGCTTTTCCCTCCACCGCTGAGAGGTACAAATAATCCCGTCAAGGTAAACAATGGCTGCACACCTGCCCGACTCCACCTCCGGCCAATTACACGGAGCTAACCATTAGCCCGCCGCGACATTTTGACACACTGCACTATCTGTACACTTAAAAGGTCCTCAAACAACCACGGAACGTTGGATCATCGCGTTGCATGGTCCGTACGTTTCCCAGTTTGCATGGGGAGGCCAAAGTATTTGGTGTTAATGACTTGACCTGCGGGGTCAAAGTTTAAGCTGCCTTCCAGTTGAGTTGTCAGCACAGCGGACCTTTTGTGTTTGCGGTGTGTTCACCCAATTTTGTCACTTGTCAGCCCCCTAAAGGCGTGTACCCATTTTTGCTTTGATACGGTGAAACACCCTGAAGTACGGCGGGTGTTTACGTACATATAGGAGCTGCGTGAGAAATTTCAAGTCAACGCATCTTATGGGGGGCAGACTTTGGGGTCGCCATGTGGTGTAATTGCCAAAAACACAATAACACAGACAACAAAAAACGCCTACCTTAGCGACGTCAACATCCCAACACTTTTTTATCAGCTTCAAAACAGGCCCATAAAGTGTCAACAAATCCCAGGTTGCGCCCTTGACTCTGACCTTTCGTTTGAAGAGTCTCTGTAAAAAAGTCCTGAGGCCCCAGCGGTAGAAAGCTATGAAATAAATGCGCTGGAGAGCTCCGCTGGACTCTAAATCAGAACCAGCAACACACACATTCCTTATGCACGTAGCCTAAATATCTTTCATCCAAATACACTGTAAAAACACAATGGCATTGTGTAAAGTTATTATGGTTGTGTTATGGGTGAATTATGGTTGTATTATGGTTGTATGATAGTTGAATTATGGTTGTATTACGGTTGAATTATGATTGTATTATGGTTGTATGATAATTGAATTATGGTTGTATTACGGTTGAATTATGGTTACATTATGGTTGAATTATGGTTGTATTGTGGTTGAATTATGGTTGTATAATGGTTGAATTATGGTTGTATAATGGTTGAATTATGGTTGTATAATGGTTGAATTATGGTTGTGTTGTGGTTGAATTATGGTTGTTTATGGTTGAATTATTGTTGAATGATGGTTGTATTATGGTTGAATAATGTTTGTATTATGGTTGTATTGTGGTTGAATTATGGATATAATGGTTGAATAATGGTTGTATTATGGTTGAATTATGGTTGTATTATGTTGCATTATGGTTGTAAAATGGTTGTATTATGGTTGTATTGTGGTTCAATTATGGTTGTATTATGGTTGTATTATGGTTGAATTGAATGGGGCCTTGTCCTCCCAACCGTGGGGTAAATTGGACGTGCAGTGAACCCTGGCTCTGCCAACAAGGCGTTATGTCGCCGAAACATCAGCCGAGCGGGCCGGGGCCACTCTACCGGATGCCCCACGCTGCGTTTGATTACACACATAGTGAGCGAGGTGGTTCGCGCTCCAAAGCAGGAAATGACAGGCGGGCGGCGCTCACTTCAAACGTAAAAGAAGCGTTCCATAAAAAGCAAAATGAAGCCCCTGGGCTGTGCGTACATTCTAGCAGATATATTGGGCAACTATTTTTTGCACTTTTTATGCAACCTATCTCGTTACGACCCATTTCCTGGTTCTGTAACGGACAGTAAGTCAAAACATTAGTTGCACAGTGGCCAATCTGCACTGAGGGCCAGTTAAAGTGGAATGTTCTCACAAATCCATATACAATGGCGGCCAATGCACTTATGAAAAGGTCCATATATTAGCTCTTATAAGAGCACATCCTGTCGCATGCATGCAAATAAGGCCACAGTGTGTCGCAGGTTTAATGGCGCATTGTGCGGGTGTCAGCCAGAAGGCGCCGTGTGTAACTGTTTCTGTCGTGGCTGACAATTTGATAGCTTTTCACACTCGCGCGTTGCCAAGGCCTTCCCATTTCTTTCCCCCTCCGCTTCCCCATTTCCGCACTAAAGCCAGCCGGGGTTTACAAATATCGAGCCCTAATCCTCGGGACTCAGACAGCGGGGCCTGCTGTGTGGCGCTCAACAAATGGCCGAGTGTTCCGCGAAAGAAATGAGTTCAGGGAGGCCTCTGTGTACTCAGTATGTTGATATAGGGAATGTGAATGTGGCCGTCCCAACTTTGGAGGACCTCTGCGGTTGAAAGACACTAATAAAGAGCTGAAGATGATGCATATTTACATAAAACCCTGCGATTGCTGCATCCATATGTGGAATAAAAATACGGAATACTTGTTAAATTCATAATTTATCATATAATCTTGTATTTGTACAACCATTACCAAGTACGTCTATTGGCAAAAAGATATATTAATAAATATTTTCCAAAAATATGTAAAGGTCTAAAGATTTTATCTGGGTTTAAAAAAAATTGCTTTTTTATGACATTTTTGGTGACTTTCACGAGAGAAATCTTCATGGGGAAAAGTGTAGGTTTTTGGAATAACCATCCCAAATTTTCCACTTTGCACCAATTTATTTTAGAAAATACTACATATTTTTGTTTTTCTATTGGATTCAAAGGGTTATAATGACAAAAAAGAAAGGAATACAATATTAAAACAACATCATTAGGTAAAAAGTTAATAAGATATGTATATATTTTTATCAGAGGGACTGTTTTTAATGTTTAAAATCAGCGTTTTGTCAATGATTTAAAAAGTGTCATTCTAAATATTTCACTTTGCACCTCATTTGTGGACAATACTGCCATTTTTGTGTTTTTTTCTGGGGTCACAAAGTAGCAGGACTGTTTTGGCACCTAAAGGGGAAAACTTTTTTTGGTTAACCATCCCAAATATTGCAGTTTTCACCTTCAAGTTGTCAAAAGACCGGGAACAAAAAGCTGTATAAGTATTACATTNCCCCCCATATTTACATAAAAGTTCAGCTGCATATTAAAAGGCGCTAAAATATTCACACTGCCAAAGGTGGTCAAAGGCTTCTGCGTTCACACAGGAGCTGACAAAGAGGCGGCACCCAGCGCTAAGCCAAAAGAGCACTGTTGAAATAAATCAGCTGCGTACAAAGACACAGAAAAGATAATGGGGGCTGGAAGCTGGGCCCGGTCCAAAAAAAAAGGGAGAAAATCACATACACACTGCAGCAGCTGGCTGGGAACAAAGTCTGCGCATAGATTAATATTTAGTTTGCGGCACAATTTGTCCGGGACATACAGTATCACAAGAGGGAAAACATCATAACTCCCACAGAGTTCAACCTTGCAGTGAATCGCAAAGCTCCAATCAAACAAATAACACGAAAAGGGCGGGTGGATGAGAAAAAAAAGAGAAGAAGAAGTTGGCAGATGGTTTCCAATGGAGGCTTGCGAGACGGGAACACAGTATCCCAGAAACATGCGCAAGTGGGATGTGCAAGCTTTCATGTGTTCAGGGGACCATTTTGGGACCAATTGGCGTTTTTTAATTTGCACAATTTTCACTCTTTCCGGACGTGACGAATTGTGCATTTTCTTGTACGTTTGGGTTGGGTTCCAAATTTTGCTATATTTAAACATTTACAACTTAATAGAGTTGTAGAGAATTTACCTGCAAATTCTAGTTGAATCACAATTGTTTCCGACTTAACGGAATTTTTTCTGATATATTGGTTGGATTCCAAAATATTCTACATCAGGGGCATATTTTTTTTTGGTGGGGTTTCAAATTTTGGTTGTCTTCAAGATGTACATTTTACTAAGGGCAAACTTTACCTGGGAAGTTTTTGTTGTATCACATTTTTTTAAAAATTTGGGTTGGGTTCCAAATTTAGATTGATTTCAAAATGATCAACTTAATTGGGGTGTATGTTTCCTGCAAATTCTAGTTATATCACACATTTTTATAACTTTATGGAGATATATTTTTCCACAATATTGGTTCGAATGTAAATTGTTCTACTTCAGAGTTGGGTCGGGTTCCAAATTTTCATTGATTTTAAGATGAACAATTTAATAGGTGCATACTTTTCTTACAAGTTCTAGTTGTATCACAGATTTTTGAAAATTTGGAGTGGGTTCCAAATTTAGATTGATTTCAAAATGATCAACTTAATTGGGGTGTGTGTTTCCTGCAAATTATAGTTGTACATTTTTTTCCAATATGTATTTTCATGAAATATTGGTTGCATTCCAAATGTTCTACATCAGGGCATATTTTGTTTGGGTGAGATTCCAAATTTTGGTTAATTTCAAAATGTGCAACTTACCAGGGGCATACTTTACCTGGCAACTTGTATCACAATTTTTTCTGACATATATTTTTTCAGAAATATGGGTTGGATTCCAAATGTTTCTAGTTCAGAGACAATTTTTATTGGAAATTTGGGTTGGATTCCACATTATTTTTGGAATTTTGGGTTGGGTTCCAAATTTTGGTTGATTTCAAGATGAACAACTTAATTGGGGTGTACATTTCCTGCAAACTCTAGTTGTATCACAAATTTTTCCGATATGTATTTTTCAGAAATGTTGTTTGGATTCCAAATGTTTCTACCTCAGAGGCAAATTTTCTTGGAAATTTTGGTTGGGGCCGCACGGTGCCTAAGTGGGTAGCACATTGGCCCCACAGTCAGGAGATCTTGAAGAGCTGGGTTCAAATCTCCGTTGGGCATCTCTGTGTGGAGTTTGCATGTTCTCCCCGTGCGTGTGTGGGTTTTCTCCGGGTACTCCGGTTTCCTCCCACATTCCAAAAACATGCATGTTAGGTTAATTGGCGACCCTAAATTGTCCATCGGTATGAATGTGAGTGTAAAATGTTTGTTTGTCTATATGTGCCCTGCGATTGACTGGCGACCAGTCCAGGGTGTACCCCGCCTCTCGCCCAAAGCCAGCTGGGATAGGCTCTAGCATCCCCCGTGACCCTAATGAGGATAAGCGGTACAGAAAATGAATGAATGAATGAATAAGAATTTACATTTTCTCCAAATTCTTGTTGTATTACAAATGTTTTATAGATATATTTTTCTTAAATATATCGGCCGTTTTTCGAGTTTGTAGGAAGACCTCCAAGGGCCATACTGTATGTGTTTATTGATAAGTACTGTGTTGGGGTTGTGTATACCGTATGATCTATTAGATGCATGCTGCTGCAGGTTGCATATGATATGAGCCACAGGTTCCCCGCCCTGTTTAAGTCGACCTACCTTTATGAGCTGCCTTTCCCTTTTGTCACAAATTCCTGCAGCGGTACATGCAGATGTGTTGACTGTACACTCTCTTCTTTTAGGGGCAAAATAACACTTGGCTTCCCATCAATAGCAGGTGTTTTTTCCCCCTGTTTTCCTGTGATGACAAATGTTCAGGATGTTCAAAAAGTTTGTGGTGTCTGATCACGGAATTTTCTCAAAGTTGCAGGCGTAATGAGTCCATAATAGAGCTGAGAAAGTAACCTTGAGGTTAGTTCTGGCAGCTGTATCCTTCTCTACATTGGAATGAAGGCCGCGGAAGGGAAATGTTGGGGGGGGGAAGCGAACTTTAAAGCCACAATATTCACTTGCTTTAGTGTTGTGTGTCTAGCCCAAATGCGCGTCCTTGGTGTGAATATTAATGTTATTTAACACTTTCCTAATCCTCTTGGACAATGGACTTCTATAGAGATGCACGGTTTGCTACTGGAATGCTCTTTCGCTCCTCCGTGATGACATCACTAGAGTGGCGCTCCTCACGCTTGAGGATGCCCCGCTGCTGGACTCTATTACCTTCATCTTCAGCTTCCTCAGCAAAACTTAATCATCTTGGAGGTGTGTTTGGGATGATTGAATGGTGGAAAACTACCATTCAGAATGTCACAGTACATGCTGGAATTCATTTTTACCCTCAATGAAGCGCAGTGACGTGCCATAAACGGCAGCACTCGTGCAGCCCCAGACCTTGAAACTACCCACCGCTATACTTGTAGGCAGGATGCAATTATCATGCCTTAACAGAAAATCTGGTAATAAGCTTTGCAGTGAGCTTTAATAAGCCGTCATTAAAATAAATGAGCTTGTTATATTAATAACGTTACATATGATATGCTTATTTGCATTACCAAGGCTATATAATGTTTTCCCACTAAAGCCGACTGTAAGAAGCACTGATATTGATTAACAATTAACAATGCTGCTTTGCAGCTACTGGATTTAGTGGGAACATTACCTTATTAGGATTAATAAAGTCATTATTGCACACTTATTATCGTCTCCCAACAGAAGAGCAGTTTCAGTGGCAGATTACTATCACTGTCCTGCTCCAGGAACGACGGCTTTTTAACACAACAGAGAGGGCGCGGGGGAGAGGGGGACTTTGTACCTAATTATGTATTATATTATTATGTAGTAATATTATGTAATTTTATGTATTATTTTTCTCCTCCTATCACTCTGACTGTCTTGCCTTGATTGTTTTATTCTGTGATTAAGTTCATTATGACTTTTTTGGAGAGCTGCTTGAAACGTACATTTCTCTTGGAGATTAATCAAGTATCTATCTTATTAACCCTTTAATATGCAATGTTATTGATGTAGTAAGAGTCTTATTAACTTTAATTACTACTTATTAAGGCTTATTACATGCACCTTTGCATCCCAGTACACATTGGAAAACATGTTGCTATCTACAGTAAATCAAAATCTTTTATTTTTAATTCAATCATTCAATCATCAAGTACAGCAGTGTCTGATATCATTTATTTCTGAATTCATTTGTTCAATCAGTACAACGTTGTTCCTGTTTATTCCTGAATTCAGTCATTTATTTATTATTTAATGACTACCACGCTATCAGATATAATTTATTCCAAAATTTGTTAATTTTAATTAATACAACAGTGTCTGATATGATCATTTCTGAATTAATCTATTCATTTACTATTTAATGAGTAACACAGTGACTAATATCATTTATGGCTGAATTAATTTATTTTTTAATTAATGAGCAACACAGCATCTGATATCATTTATTCCTAAATGTATTCATTTATTATAGTTTATATGAATGCCAGTAACAGTGTCTTATATAATTTATTCCTGAATTTGTTCATTTAATAAGCACAACAGCATCTGATATCATTATTCCTTAATGTATCAATTCAGTTATTATTTCATGAGTAACACAGCGTCTGGTATCCTTTATTCCTAAATTTAAAAAAAAATCATTAATTATAGTTTTAATGAATGTCAATATCTGATATCATTTATTCCTGGATTAATTCCTGTTTATATTTTAACAGATGCCACAGTGTCTGATGTAAAATTCTTTGAATATTCTGTATTTATTAGTTTTGAATGAATACCACGGCATCATGTATTGCAGGATTTGTTCATTCATTATATGTTAATGAACGCCACAGTGTCTGATATCATTCATTTTCTATGCCGCTTATCCTCATTAGGGTCGCGGGTATGCTTGAGCCTATCCCAGCTGGCTTTGGGCGAGAGGAGGGGTACACCCTGGACTGGTCGCCAGTCAATCACAGGGCACATATAGACAAACAAACATTCACACTCACATTCATACCGATAGATAAATCAGAGTCGCCAATTAACCTATTTTTTGGAATGTGGGAGGAGACCCACGCACGGGGAGAACATGCAAACTCCACACAGAGATGCCCAACGGAGATTCGAACCCTGAACCTCCTGACTGTGAGGCCAATGTGCTACCCACGCGTCCACCGTGCGGCCATGTCTGATATCATGTCTGTTATTGTTCATGCATTATATTTTAGTGAACGCCACGGTCTGTGATACAATTTACTCTGACTATCCTGTGTCTGTTTACTTACCCATTTACAGTGTCCATGTCAGTTTGACCAATTGAATATTAACCAGCTGTAAACATGTCATGTCATACAATAAAATGGACGCTTTTTTGGGATACTTTGGTTGCAGGTTTTGCTGCTCAAACAGTAACTCGGACACACGATGATGTTGCTACTCACTTGTGTTGTCAACTATCTAATTGGTGCGTGTTAAGTCCTTTCCAATTCATAGTAAATCTACACACTGTACACTGACTACTCTTTTGTTTACATATTTTAGCATTTTTCTTCGAATGTATACTTCATAAACACTGTTTAAAAAAAAATAAATATATATTTTTCCCGCCTGTTTATTGACGGAGAATTATATAATGATATATTTGTTTTTCTGTTGGTGTTTTTCCACAAAGCTCTGACCTCACACATGCACATCCATGGACTGCCAGAATCAAAGTTCACCAAGCTTGTTTTTGATTTCTTGGAAGTGCTTTCCGTCCGTCCGTCCTTTTGTCCGTCTGACCCCTTTTTGTCCGTGTTATTATTCCGACAATGTTTGCTCAGCCTTGCCGACATATGTTTCTCAACTGAGACGACCCGCTTTTTAATCTGCCGGTCACTTTAAGATGTGGATTTATGAATCCAGCTGGTGTTTTTTGATGAATCTTAACCCCATCCTCCTTCATTGTTCCATATGCCCACCCCCGCCTTCTTAACCTTGACTCATATCGAAGATGTTTGCCACAACAGGGGCTGCTATCGTTTGAAAGTAGATGATTAGGCTACGCAACATGAAACATTTCAGTATGCGAAGTAAAACTGGAACGGCTTGAGCAAGAAACGTAAACATCGTGCGAATATGTGTCCGCTTGAGAAACGGTACTAGCGAATGGCATCTGATATAATGTCTGATATTATCTATTCATTTCATGTGTCCAACAGTGTCTGATATCAATTATTTGAGGAATTATCCAATCGTTAATTTATTGTGTCTAACAGTGTCTGATATCATTTATCCCTAATTTGATTCATTTATTTTATTTCATTTAATAGGGAGCTGTAGAGATAAATTGAGCAAAACATGACCCAATGAACTTTCCAGCACATCTTTCTTATCATTATATTATTTGATCATTATATAATAATATTTCATTATATAATAATATTTCTTACAAAAAAATTAATTTATTTTATTTTAATGAATAACCACTGTCTGATATAATTTACTTCTGGCTTCATTTATGTATCATATTTTGATGGATACCATAGTGTTTTATATCAACTATTCCTGAATTCATTAATTTAAGGTGTCCAACAGTGTCTAATATCATTCATCCCTAATTTCAGGGGATTCCCCTGTTCTGCTGGGTGACTTCAACGCTCATGTTGGCAACGACAGTGAGACCTGGAGAGGTGTGATTGGGAGGAACGGCCCCCCTGATCTTAACCCGAGAGGTGTCTTGTTATTGGACTTCTGTGCTCGTCACGGATTGTCTATAACGAACACCATGTTCAAGCATAAGGGTGTCCACATGTGCACTTGGCACCAGGACACCCTGGGCCACAGTTCGATGATTGACTTTGTGGTTGTGTCGTCGGACTTGCGACCATATGTTTTGGACACTCGGGTGAGGAGAGGGGCGGAGCTGTCAACTGATCACTACCTGGTGGTGAGTTGGTTCCGATGGTGGGGGAGGATGCCGGTCAGACCTG
>QODF01000046.1:3979747-4048363 GCA_024372805.1 Oostethus manadensis
ACACCAGTGGTGAGGGATGCCGTCAAGCTGAAGAAAGAGTCCGATCAGGCCGTCTTGGCCCATGGGACTCTGGAGGCAGCTGACAGGTACCGGAAGGCCAAGCGGTCTGCAGCTCTGGCGGTCGCTGAGGCAAAAACCCGAACATGGCAGGAGTTTGGAGAGGCCATGGAAAACGACTTCCGGATGGCTTCAAAGAGATTCTGGACCACCATCCGCCGTCTCCGGCGGGGGAAGCAGTGCACAGTCAACACCGTGTATGGTGGGGACGGTGTGCTGCTGAACTCGAATCGAGATGTTGTGGACCAGTGGATGGAATACTTTGAAGACCTCCTCAATCCCACCGACACGCCTTCCAAACTTAACGCCTTCCAAACTTCTAAACTTAAACTCCTCCACTTGAGGCAGGACCTCATCCCCGACCCGGAGAGGGCACTCCACCCTTTCCCGGGTAAGAACCATGGACTGGGACTTGGAGGTGCTGATTCTCATTCCAGCCGCTTCACACTCAGCTGCAAACCGATCCAGTGAGAGTTGAAGGTCACGGCTCGATGAAGCCAACAGGACCACATCATCTGCAAAAAGCAGAGATCAAATCCTGCGGCCACCAAACTGAAACCCATCAACGCCCTGGCTGCGCCTAGAAATTCTGTCCATGAAAGTAGTGAACAGAATCGGTGACAAAGGGCAGCCCTGGCGGAGTCCAACCCTGACTGGAAACGGGTCCGACTTATTGCGAACGATGAGAACAAAACTCTGACACCGGTCATACAGGGAACGAACCGCCTGGATTAGGTGGCCTAATTAATTTAGTATATTTTAATGAATGCCATGGAATTCATCAATTTGTTTACTATTTAATATGTTAGTACCACAGTGTCTGATATCATTTGTTTTTGAATTCATTAATTCAATGAGTACAACAGAGTCTGATATCACTATTTCTGAATTTCTGAGTAATAGTGTTTGATGCCATATCTTCCTAATTCAGTCACTTAATAAGTACAACTGTGTCTGATATCATTAATCCTGAATTATTTACTAATACTATCCAAACGTTTACTATTTAATGAGTAACACACGATCTGATATAATTTACTTTCATTTAATTATTTAATAAGAACAGTGTCTGATATCATTTATTCCATTCCTGAATTGATTCATTTAATGAGTGACAGCATTTGATATAATTTATTTCTAAACTCATTCATCTATTATAGTTTTAGTATAGTTTTAATATACTCCAATAATAATTTATTTTAATAATTTATTCCAGAATTTGTTAATTTTATCACGGTGTTTGATATCATTATTCCTGAGTCCATCTATTCGTTTACCATTTAATGAGTACCACAATGTCTGATATCATTTGTTTTTTTTAATTCAAACATTCAAGTACAACAATGTCTGATATAATTTATTCCTAAATTCATTTATTTAATAAGCACAACAGTGTCTGATACCATTATTCCTGAATGTATCAATTCTGTTATTATTTCATGAGTAACACAACGTCTGGTATACTTTATGCCTAAATTGTTTAATTTATTATAGTTTTATTGAATGCCAATGTCGGATATCATTTATTCCTGGATTAATTCCTTTATTATATTTACAGTATACCACAGTGTCTGATGTTATATACTTTGAATATTCTCTACTTATTAGTTTGTAATGAACGCCACAGTGTCTGATATCATGTATTTATGGATTTGTTCAAGTATTGTATTTTAGTGAGTACCAGTGTCTGATATCATGTACACAATTTTCTCTGAATATCCTGTCTGTGTTTACTTTTTGTCGCACTTTTTGATGCAAAACCAATAACTCAAACACAGGAGATTATGACAAGACATCATTCCAGACAAGTTAGACTGGAGGAGAGGGTTAGTGGGGGGTGGGGTCGGGGTCTGTGACATGGCAAGTGTGGGCCAATGAGGCGAAGTAGCCCCCACTCATGCCCCCACTGATCACAACAGGGGATTAATTATGTCAGCATAATAAGTACAAATGGTGATCTGACGGTGGAATTAGCCCCCTGAGCAGAGGCTGCTGCTACGGAGAGGAAGAGTGGGTGGTAATGGAGGACACGGCAAGTGGCGGGCAGGGGGGGGGCAGATTGTCCCAATTTGTCCCAGTCTGCCTGTCTGTCGTTTCTGTTATGATTTGCACGGCCGCCAGTCTAGGAAGCAGCGGGACGCGGATCAAGCCCAGTGAGTCCAGGTCCGTGCCAAAAAACTGCTTCTGAGTGTCATAAAGTGACTTTTTACACTTCCCAAGTGTATTTCATTTAATAGGAGGCCTTTGAGAGAATTTGAGCAAAACATGACCCGATGAACTTTCCAGCACATCTTTCTTGTCTTATTGTGCTTGAGATGTCTAAGCTTTGGATGTGTTTCTGCTTCACATCCAGGTCATGTTGCCCTTGCAGCGAGGCCAGAGGCAACATGACCAGCACCACCACCAGCACCAGCACCAGCAGCAGCAGCAGCAGAGAGTATACAGTCTGTGTTCATCCTCTGCCTCCCTGCTGTCGTTGTTGTAATAGCTGTTGTCCAGCTGGCTCTTTGCCCTCAGCACTTCCCTTGACCGCGTCTCCCTCCCTCGTTCAGTAACTCTGTCAATGCCACACGTTCTCTGTGCAGAAATGCAAGCAAACAGCTCTAACTGTGGCTTGGTTCTGGTGAAATGATCCCATATTACGCTATATACTTTTTTGAAAGAATTCTCAGAGGTCCCACAATGGTGTGTTGGAAGCGTGTTGTCCGAATTATAGCCTTGACGCTGAGATTTAGACAGTTTGAAAGTGCTTTTCGTAAGGCCACCTGGGAACACGCCGTTTTGTGTGCCTGTAGCTTTAATGCTACAGGGCTTTAGTGCACTCTGCACCTGCCATATATACTTGTCCATCGCTTCCTCACTCGATCATTATGTTGCACATATTTTGCCCAAATAAACACATTTCAAGCATAAATGGCTAAATGCACTCAAATACGAATGTCTAAAATGACTCAATTTCTTTTATTATAGCTACTATATTGGCTAATACAAATGTAAAGGTGACTATATGGGTGTTATATCATGTCCAAATGGCACTAATAATGTAAAAAAAACATTTATTTAAAGGGTTGTGAATGGGTTTTCTACTGGGCCTATTTGGTGGGGGAAAAAGAAAATGATCAAACTTAAAGTTGGCTAGTTTATTTTAAGATGTGTAGCAAAGCCTACTTTTTTGTTTTTTTTAACAAACCTTTCCTGCATAATGTTTGTAACCAGGCTCTTAGGAATGATACCATTAGAACATCATTCAAAAGTCAGTTTTGCATAACGGGGGATCTTTTCTGCGTTGCCATTTTCCCCCAGTTGATCTAAACAAACACCTTCTCTCATCACCAGTAGGCTTGACCCCCTAAACACACATGAGCGTGGAGGGGCAGGCCCTTGTTTACAATGTGTAAACAACAAGGAGGTCTATGAAGCATATAGAGAGGCCGGATTTAGATAATGATTCTTTTTCCATGGCGGTGGGTATGCAGAACATGACAGGTGGGGGTGGGCTGATGAGGAGTCTTCCCGTCGTATCGTAAATCCCTTATATCACTTGTCTCGTAAAAGGCAGCCTGGCGGCGCTGTCACTTTTCATATTTCATCATCTCTTATACCGGCGGGGAGGTGCGGTACTGGAGTCACGTCTCCGCCACGGATCTTGTTAAAGAGACTCCCAAATGAATTAGTCGGAGCGACTTCATTGTTACACGATGAAGAAGGACTTGGCATTTTGCTGTAATTCTCTTTCACTCAGAAACAACAATGTGCAGTCTGATGAAAGAGTGTGAGGTAGTTTGAGCTGTTTGAAGCTCACTGAACTGAGGTTGTGTGTGGCAGATTGCTCCAAGACCGCAAGACTGGAAGCTCATATGTGCCCAAAAAGTGGTGCAGCTGTGTGCACATTACATTAACTAAATATATGCCCTCATATTTTGTTCAGAATCAGCTACTTAGCACAGGTAACTGATACCACTCCCTTCTCATCCATCCCCGCCGAGCATCTACTGACTTCGATGTGGAAGCGTAGAGTGGGTTATTCCACTGAACGGTCATTGGATATTGGGGGCTCGGTAGCTCCGGGGGGTCAATGGGGCAGTGAGCTGACCCGGACGCTCAGCTTCTGCATGACGACTGCATGATCTGAGGGGGTATCCCTTTTTGATTGACAGTAAAATGAGCGACTCAGCAATGCAATAAAGTAATAAAAAGAGTTCTTGTCTTTCGACATGCATTATTTCTAGGCCTTCGCAAACCGCATAAAACAATATGGCGGGCCAAATCTGGCCCCCGGGCCTTGAGTTTGACACCCGCAATTCATGTCACAAAAATTCTGTAAAAATCAAAAGGCATTATCCATCCATCTATTTTCTATATCACTTGTCCTTACCAGGGTCGGCACTATGCTGGAGCCTATCCCGGGGGGGGGGTACACCCTGGATCGGTCACCAGCCAATCACAGGGCACATATAGACAAACAACCCTTCACGCTCACATTCACACACATGGACAATTTAGACACTAAAAAGGAAATGTATTGAACAGAATTTGTATATTTTCCATTTTTACGTACTGTTTTGGACACGTCTTAAACACCACTGAAAGAAATACGAAAAGATAAGTCATCATTATGAGATAAAAAGTCGAAATTAACTGCACATGAGCCGCCTCCTTCGCTGCAGCCTTCATCGCACGGCACTCAGCACAGTTTTCTTCTTGTAATTATGACTTTTTATCCTGTCGTTGCTCATGATTATGACTTTTTCATCTCCTAATTAGGACTCTGCAGCTCATAACTTTGATTTTCATCCCATAATTGGGACTGTTTATGTCATAATTTTGACATGTTGTTTCATAATTATGTCTTACCATCGGGATGCTTGTTTTCTTTCGGTGGCAGAAACAGGAAACCGCACATGCAGCAAAGTATTTACAACCATACGCAGTCACACTTTGACTTCAGGGAGGTCTCTATCGTGAAGAACACCAGGCCCTGTTTGTTTATTTGTGCTTTCTTACAGCTCTCTCCCGCCTCTATTTTTCTATTTTTTTGAAAGAACTTTATTAGCACCAAAGCGCATGGCTGGCACAATTTCTATGCCTCCTCACAACAACAGTGGCATTATTAAGCCATGATGCACTCTGACTCCGCCGGCTTACCCCACTCTCACCACCCCATCCCCACCCTCTAAGGTGAGTCAGGCCTCCCAGTGTCACTTACTGGAACTCGCCCGGCCAAAACACAATGGACTGCTCACGGAAACGCGCGTGCATGCGAAGCAGTGAGGCGACGGCTGATGACTCACTGAAGGGTACTTTATGATACCTGAATAGCTGACAAGACTCTGAAGCGTGTGCAGCACAAACCAGGTGCTCCTTTGAAGCCGTTGATGACAATACCGCATTCATCTTCAGCGCTGTCATGGCGTTCATCAGAGAATGCACGCGCACGATGAGGTGATGTCACACACTCAAACGCACAATTAATAATATGCATTTCAATGCAATGCTGGAACATAAAACCGCATGAGTCATTTTTTTAGTGCAGCTTTTCCCTGCTTTTTATAACCCAGTGGACCTTCTAAAATTGCATGAATTGTCATTTAACCAACTATAGGGAATATTTGCTGTTATTTTAGGATGCCATATTCAAAATCAAGAATGTGGTAGGCATGTATTTATTAATTTTGTAAAAAGGCTGCCGCACGGTGGATGAGCGGGTAGCATGTTGGCCTCACAGTCAGGAGATCAGGGTTCGAATCTCCATTGGGCATCTCTGTGTGGAGTTTGCATGTTCTCCCCACGCATGTGTGGGGTTTATCCGGGTACTCCGGGTTCCTCCCACCTATCAAAAACATGCACGTTAGGTTAATTCTCTTATTATTTTCAATAAATAACAGTTACAAGTGTAAAGAAAATGGCCGCACAGTGGCCAAGTGGTTAGCCACACAGTCTGGGTTCGAATCTTCACTTGGGCACCTCTGTATGGAGTTTGCATGTTCTCCCCGTGTGTGGGTTTTCTCTGGGTACTCCGCCTTCCTTCCACATTCCAAAAAACATGCATGTTAGGTTAATTAGGGACTCTAAAATGTCCATAGGTCCATTTATGTCTGAGTGTGAATGTGTACATGTGAATGTGAGTGTGAATGGTTGTTTGTCTGCCCTGCCATTGGCTGGCGACCAGTCCAGGGTGTACCCCGCCTCCCGCCCACAGTCAGCTGGGATAGGCTGCAGCATACCCGCGACCCTAATGAGGATAAGGGGTATAAAGAATGAATGGATGGATGTACAAAGGCTAGAAAATGGGAAAACCTTGACATTAATCAAAGACAAAACATTTGTTATTATTAGTTATTCATTTTCTTCATTTCATATTTGGCTTTTTTCTCTATTTTTCCCATGTTGGGTTTTTATGGTTTACCTATGGGTACATTGTCCCAAACAAACTGCAGGCTGCCAATAGTTTCCTGGGGCTCACTTTGGACACCCGTGGTGTAAGACCTTAAAAAAAATGGAACCAAAACTCTAATGATGCATTCAAAATGATAAAAATATCACGACCGAGTTTCAATTGCCATCATGCACATGTCTGTGTTGCTTTTTATTTGACGTTTTTGCAGCACTTTGCTGTCCGTGACGTCCAGCAAGGTGTCAGCGATAACTTCGGAATTTGTTCGGATTTGGGAAGGACCTTTGTTTACCTTTGCATGTTACTTTTTCTATGCGTTTTTGTGAAATGGAAAACAGTGGAAGCATTAAAAATCAAAAAGAATACAAATACCAAATTCAACCAAGTCCTTGGGTAAATATCTTAGTTAATATACAAGTTAGGAAAATGGAACATCGTTGGCGTGTTTTTGAGGTTTTTTTAACTGTCAAAAATGACGTCCATTGTTAGCTCGCTCGTGCTAATTCGTTTTCTGTCTTTAGAATGTACAGAAAAGGGAAATAAATATGCGTAGGCCAAAATTCCACCCTATTGGTCAGCTATTATTAATAATAGTGGTTATTTTTACACTTCCATCCATTCATTTTCTGTGCCGCTTATCCTCCATAGGGTCGCGGGTATGCTGGAGCCTATCTCAGCTGACTTTGGAGACTGGTTGCCAACCAATGGCAGGGCATACAAGCAACCATTCGCACTCACATTCATACCGACAATTTAGAGTCGCCAATTAACCAAACATGCATGTTTTTGGAATGTGGGAGGAATTCGGAGTACCCCGAGAAAACCCACGCACACTTGGGGAGAACATGCAAACTCCACACAGAGGTGACCAAGTAAAGAATTACACCCAGACTGTGTGGCTAACCACTTGTCCACTGTGAGGCCATTTTCTTTACACTTGTATCTGTCATTTATTTCAAAGTAAAGGTTTTGTAATCCAATCATGAACCGACTCCATTTGACTTCAGAGGTTGCACTGTATTCCAAGTCTGAAAGAAACTGGTGTCTTATGATACGTTCCTTTACTTGCGGACTCAACAAACGCCTCCTGGCGACGCGGCGACAAAGGCGCGTATTGTGCTGTGGCGAAAGCAACAACAGCACACACCGCATGTAAGGCCACTTCCTCTTCTCGAGGCTCTTGGCAAGCCGAGTATTTACAGAAATCTTAAGCCTTGACAACCCTCAATTAAACCTGTCATAACAAAGCCCATCTGAAAGCGCGAGACAGGAAGGAAGGGAAGCTCACTCGAGGATGATGTCATATGAACAACAAAAATGTAAACAGCTGTTCTTGCATCATGCGTGAAGGAACACACGACGTGTTATCAGATTGTGGCGAAGCGCAGTGCGGTGCCTTGCAGTGTGTGCACAAACTGTTTGACCTGCTTAATCGACGCCTTTGGAGTTCGACAAGACAATTACACAACAGCAGGATTCACGCGCCGTGACGGTACTTATAAACAACAAAAAAATCATATCACACCTATCTCAGTTTTAGGGTCACAGTTTGGTCCATTTGGGCTTTATTGGGCTACAGCGTGGCATCTGGTAGCATCTTCAGATATAACTCTGAACATAAAAATGTCTAAAAGTACAAATGCAAGGCATTCAGACGAGTGATGATACGTAATATTCTACACTGGCCACTAGGTGTCGGTAATGTTACTGTAACATTCAGTCAGACACAAGCACCAGACTTGATCGCCAACTGTCAACTCTGAATCCCCGATGTCACTACCAGTCAGCAACACGCACAAGTAAAATTCCTACATATGCCTTATGTTCCCTTATTATGTTACTGTATCGAGTAAGGCAGGCATAAAGGTCACTATAGGGATGTTATTTTCTAGTTAGAGGGCTTGTATCCGTCTTTAGAAGGCCGTAAGCAGGTTATCTATGCTCTATTCCCGTTATAAATAAAACATGCTGCTTTAACGTGTTACCCGCGTAGGGTAGTTTCCGTGGCGACTGTTGGCAGTTCGTAACAAACATGTCTGCTGTGTGGAACTCGTTTTGGGGTAGGGGGAAGTGGGAAGACGAAGCAGTCAAAGATGTTAGGTAGGTCTTGTGGGACCGGCATTGAAAGGCATCTGCTGTTCTCGCGAGTTTTCGGTGGCCGATCGACCCCAAGCTGCACTGGTTTTCATTATAGGGGAAAGAAACGATACCCATATTGAACCATATCCCATTTTTATGCCAGTATCGGGCCCATATTATCGGACATCTTTAGAAAAAAGATACAATATTGCCACAGTAACAGGTCGTACAGTTTAAATTATCATTTTATTTTTAGTAAATGAATGTTCCGCGTTGGCTGCAGTGCAGCATTGACAGTTCCGGGTTGTAGTCCCGTTCCCCGTCTGTACGGAACAATGGCGGGGCCCTGCCCTCAGCTTATCTACTCGTCTTTACTGCCTTCATATTGCACCAGGACGGCTAAGTGGGTTGCACTGTGTTTGTTTGCAGAGTAGACGCCCGGCTATGTCTCGGGGAAGTCACACTTCCGGTCTGTCACCTAATCCCGCGTGGGAACGCCTCTGTTCCGCACCTGAACACGCGATTAGGAATACACGTACGTCAAACTCCGAACGTGTTCCACTGCACAACTCTTTGAGAGACTCGCATCTCTTATGAACTGACATTTGTCTTCAGCTATCAATCTGTCCCTTTCCCACCTTTGAAGTGGATCCACTTTGGAAGCACTCCCTGAAACAGAACGCTGGGAGGAATGGCGATAGATGTCTGAATTATTACGGCCGTAATCGAGTAACCTTCTGGAAGCCAAGGAGCGCTTTTTGTAAATGGATCTGTCGTCAGTCAGAGGTGAAGCCAAAACAAGCCTGACCGTGTGCACTGTGCACCGCCGAGGTCGGCCCCTCTGTTTGATTTCTGGGAGTCTAGACCTCTGGACGCTGTATTTGCAAATGGGGGCGGGGCCATATGGATGTTGTAAATTACTAGGTAGGTTTGAAATGTGTGCATTTGAGTATTAAGTCGTCTACTGACTTGTTTTTAGAAAAAAAAGAATGATTTCATGCTAAATAAAGATTGTTCTGACAGAATATTGGATACTTGGACCCAAACTCTATCATATTGCAGCAATTTATGATACAACACTATTTTACTGTAACTTTCCTCACTTCATGGCTGGTTTCAAATATTTTATTTTATTTTTATTCCAGGAATCATGTTTGGCATTTTATTTATGCAAATGTTGTTGCAGCTTGATGTGCAACAAACATTTTGGTCTTAAACCCCACCATTGTATGACATAATTTTTTCCATAAATATATATATATATATATATTTTTTTTAATCTAGCATCATCTTAATGTGAAAATAATGGAAAAAACTCAACTATAGTGAATAGTGTGTATATAAATACATATTGTATTATTTAATTTATTGTATTTATTTATTATTTTACTATTCATAATACAGTATATTAAGTATGATTTTCCATCTTATAATGTGTTTTTAAATGTAATTTGAAAAAATGAAATGCAGCATACTGCACGTATTGGATTTAATATTATAAAATGTGTTATTAAAAAAATAAACGTATAATTTTTACAATATAAGAAATGCACTATGTATATAAATTAGTACTTTAATATTTGTGGAAAAAAATAATACACTCTAGTTAGGGATGCTCGGTAATATCGGCCCAGAAAAATTAGCATAAAAATGTAATATCGGTCGATATCGTTTTTTTTCCCTGTAATGAAAACCGATATATTATATCCCCTTAAGTGTCAAAGTCGCAACCTTACTGAATTTGTTGCCAATATGATACCTCATGTAGTATATTCATGTAGTTAATATTTTACACCAGGAGATGGCGGATATAAAAAAAAAAACACGGAAATAGCGGCAGGCAGATGGTAGTATCTGCGGGAGACTCCTCGGCAGAAAATGCACTGTGTTGCACAGAGCTGTACAATGTTTGCAGCCACGCCGAGAAGCTAATCGCTGCTGCTGTATCCAGATATGTGCTCTTTTCACGACAGGAGATACGAGATGTTGTGACACGTATTGCTATGGGTTGATATCGGAATCGAAAATTGAGAGTTGGACAATATCGGCAAAAAAAACCCAACAATATCGGACATCCCAATAATACTTGCAAAAAAATCAGAAATACCCTCTGTATATTGTATTTAATATGATTTGAAAAATTTTTGTAAAAAACAAATACCGTATTGACCTGTGTATTGTATCTTGTAACTAAGGCCTCAGCCCTAATAATCTAAGTACTGATACATAATGGAGGTCTTCTCTGCATTTGGCTATCTTGTCTGTAAATATGGAATGTTCTAATTTTGGATTGTATTTAACATACCAGCGCATTCCTAATTAGGACTGTCCGGCCTCGGCTCTACTGAATGCTACTGCAGTTTGCTTTGTCAGTTTCATTCTGCACCCCAACTCCCCACCATCCGAGTAGGCTGGGGGGCGGAGGTTCCCGAACCGTCTGATTCACAAATATGATTCAGCGCGGAGATGACGAGGGGGGCCTCCTTAAATGGCATTTAGCGGAGCCTGGCATGGCGGTAATTGAAAATGTCAGTAAAAGTGCTTCGGAGAACATTCCTGCGGGATTATCGCCCTTAGTAACACGGGCAGACACTGGGCTTGTCTCTGGGGAGCACAAAGGACTTGTCTCCATATCATAAACCTGCCCTGTCCCCCACTTCTACTTCTTCTCAACGCAGGGAGGGGGGACTTGGAGGGTATGGATGTATATATTGGATGAGTTGGCTGGGAGTGGGGCATCTCTCCTCCTGCCCCGTCTTGTCTTTTCTTTATTTTTTATTTTTGCGACAGCCACTGTTGTGGGTGCATCATATAAAAGAAGATATACAAGCCATTCGCATGCAAATGCTGAGGGTGATTTACAAATGGTGAGGGGGGGGGGTCGAAAAGGGAAATGTGCTATTGAAAGCCAATGGAGGGGAGAAGCAGGGCGGGGGGCTGAAACAGAGAGACATTTGTGTAATCTGGCTTTATGTATCACCACTTGTGAATAATAACATGAAAAAAGAGACTTACCTCATCTGCCGGCGAGAGCCAAGGCGTAAATAAAAGGCCCCCCAACAATGGAATTACTATTACGCTCAAGCCAGATCAGCGCCATTCTTTGCAGCCGCTGGCAAGAAGATTAATGTTTTGTTAAATATCAGTGTGGGAGCTTGTGAAGAAGACGAAGACGAAGGGAGGAGGAAGGGTTGCTTACTGGGCCCTCCGAACGTAGTCAGCCCCTGCATGTGTAATTATGGTTCTGTTGCTACGGATGCAGCCCACACTCTGACCTTCCTAAGTGGCGCTCCGCAGGGTTGTTATGGTATCGCTTGCATGTATTTGTCCAGAGGATTATGGGTAATGTTGCGTGGCCTTGGAGTGGACATGGGCGGCAAAGAAAGACACAAAACTCCCCCAATACTTCTTAGCAGAGGTGGGAGAGAGTCAGTGTTTTGCAATTCTCGAGTCAGGTCTCAAGTAAAGATGTGCAAGTCCGAGTCAAGCCTCACATGAAGACGTGCAAGTCCAAGCCAAGTCTCACTTAAAGACATGCAAGTCACAGTCAAGTTTCAGGTATGGACGTTCAAGTCCTAGTCATTTTTCACATAAAGACATGCAATGCCAAGTCACTTTTCACGAAAAGACGTGCAAGTCCAAGCCAAGTCTCATGTAAAGTCTTGCAAATTCAAGTCAAGTCTCACGTAAAGACTTGCAAATCCAAGTCAATTCTAACAGACCAAAGGGCATGTACCAATTCAAGTCTAACGTGAAGACGTGCATTTCCAAGTCAAGTCTCGCGTAAAGATGTGCAAGTCCAAGTCATTTCTCACATGAAGACGTGCTATTCCAAGCCAAGTCTCACTTAAAGACTTGCAAGTCGAAGTCAAGACTTATGTAAAGACGTGCTAGTCCAAGCCAAGTCTCACTTAAAGACTTGCAAGTGGAAGTCAAGACTTATGTAAAGATGTGCTAGTCCAAGCCAAGTCTCACTTAAAGACTTGCAAGTCCAAGTCAAGACTTATGTAAAGATGTGCAAGTCCAAGTCAACTCTAACGTAAGGACGTGCATTTCCCCGTCAAGTTTCACGAAAAGACGCGCAAGTCCAAGTCAAGTCTCATGTAAAAACGTGCAAGTCTGAGTCAAATCTCAAATCAGGAAACGACATGTTGAATCAAGTCCAAAAGTATGGGTTTGAAATGTTTGAGTCCTTGCAAGTCATAAGCACTGTTAAGTGTTTACCAAATCGAATATCATGACCTTGTAATTTGCTTATGCAAATGATATTATCCTCATAGAATCCAATTAGACATCCCGGTATTAATCACTGCCACTCTCCAGACATTTCACAGAAATGTTAGCCACACCCTTGTTTGTTTGTTCTTAAACCTGATTGGATGTGAATCGATGCATTCATTGAGGCAGATTCTACGAGACATAATAATGGTCTCGTTAGCTGACAATTTTGGATGGGGATACATTACACTCAACACAATCCCTGAAAAGCTCAAGTATCTTCAAATCATCAGACAGAAGTCCGAGTCGATGACTTTAAGTCCCAAGTCATCGATGCCAATGTCCAAGTCATTGCATGTCTTTGATGATATTGTCAAGTCAGGTCCAAAGTCATCAAAATTGCCACCGGAGTCTGACTCAAGTCCACACCCCTGCTTCTAAGTTGTTACAGACACTAAGTATAGTTCATCCAAAATTTCAAATCAATATTTTGTCTTAGTGTGTCGTATATTTAAACAAATTGATACCCGGATGAAAAAAACCCATGGGGTGTCCTATTTTTAGTTTCACTAGACTGTAAATATGCAAGGACTGTAAACATAATGGGTAGTTTTGCTTTGGAGGAAATGCTTGCGCACATCTAACACCGATATCATCAACAATTTATAACCATTAGAGAAATGCTCAGTGGCCTGTGGGCAATCATTTCCAAGTTTGCTTGATAGCGGCCATGTTTTTCAACCAATCTTGCTAAAATTGTACATACATGTGGTTGCCCGTCCCCTGAAAGGGTGTACCAAATTTTGCGCCATTTGACCAAACACCCTAAAGTTACCGTGGGTGTTTTGTTGAGCACATTGAGCACTGGGGGTCAACGTTTGTTTGCTTTATTACCGCCTCAGCGCGGTTGTATATGTCAGAAAAATAATATCACAGGCAACACCACAGGGCTGCATGTTTTGACAAATTTTCACCCTTTCGTGTATAGCGGTTGACTATTTTTTAAAAATCTTTTAAAGGACCGATCAATAACTTATGAAGATTTAGTTGCTAAGTCCTGGAGGTGTCCCTGCAAAAACATTTTGCCCGATGGCGGCCATGTTTTTCACCCAATTTTGCTCAAATATTACAAACGTGTGCTCGCCAGTCCCCGAAAGGGGGGTGCCAAATTTTGCGGTGATTCATCTAAACACTCCAAAGTTACAAGGTGATTTGCAGAGCGCATTGACCTCCATTGATAACTGTCTTGTTGCCCAAAACTGCGGCAACCGGAATGAAATTGCACAATTCGCGTCCAGTCATTTTCTTCTTGTAAAACAAAACACCCACAGTTTGTTGTGAATAGCCTATGATTCTGAGTGTGTGTGAGACCAGACAGCCGACCCCCATGTTGCAGTGGGTGGGTTGTTTTAACCGCAATACTACACAGCCCCATAAATCTTAGGACCCCTGCAGCATTTACGTCTTATGGCCTGTGATCTGGCCTGATAGGCATGTGTGGACACAACCGCCCTCCCCTCCTCCCGGGCCTCTGTGGCGTGCAGCAATAGGTAAAAGGTCACGGGGGTGTTGTCAGGGGGGGGTGGGTTGCATGACAGTAGTCTGACAGGCTTGTTGGCTAAAGGGGTAGGTGACTGACAGGGAGGGCACGGATGCACGCCAGGTGACAAGGTGACAGAAAAGTGACCAGGTGAGGACGGGGGCGAGTGACGGCATCTCAGTCCATCCTCCTCTCTCGTCGCCATCCTTTCGCTAAGCCTTCCGACCTCGCGCATCGCCACGGCCTTTGACGCCACTAAGGTTGACGGCCAGCGGCGTTCGCAAACATGGCGGGCGGACACATGTCATGTGAGCTAACGGTGCATTCAAGACTGCTGGAATGTCGGAAAAATGGTACATACAGTATGTATTATTAGGTCAGGAGAGCATTTGAATGCTTTTTCTTTTTTTAAGGGAGGGCTGCTTTTTTTCCGTGTTTGTTTTAATTTCAAAAATCATTTAAAAATAATATATCTTATTAAAATAAATAAAGGACATGAATATAAAACCAAAAAGAATGAATAAAAAGTACAATAAAATAATAACAAATAAGGTAAACTAAACCAAAAAAATAAATAAATAATACAGTTAACCTTGTAATTATGTGACAAGTCAGTTTGACTGTCAAAAGCCCGTTTTCTTAAAAATAAAAATAATAAGACAGAGTAAATAGATAAAACAGTGTATCCAAAAGATTTTGTGATTTTTTTTTTGTATTCTTTGTGAAAAGAATACTGATAATATTGATTTTTTTATTTTCAAAAATCTATTACAAATACTCTATATTGAAGTGTATTAAAATAAATTGAAAACTGTCATCTAAAAATCAATGAATATATAAAAACACTTTAAAAAATACATTAAAATCAATAAAAAGTCAAAATAGAAAGGTAAGTATAATATTAAAATTAAAAATAAAATAAAATAAACATTTAGTCACACCCTGTGACTCTAGTGAGGATAAGCGGCATAAAAGATGGATGGATGGATTGAAATATAATTCACAGTATAATAAAAATGACCTGAATAAAAAAAAATATATAGGATAAAATAATACTATTAATATCAGTTTAAAATATTTTTTTACTTATATATATCATTGTTAATTAACAAGGCAAAGTGTGAGTGTATGCCAAGTAAAGTCATTTCTCATTGTACAAAATGCAAAGGTAAAATTCCGATAAACCTGCTCCTATGGCCACAGGCACGCTTCGGCTCAGTGCTTGGACGTGATGTGGTAAATGTTTGCTTTCATGCACGCCGGCCGTAGAACCTTCTAATGTCCTCCTATACCCCACTGACTCCACTCCTCTCCACATATGTGTGACCACATGCATGTTCTCCCTTTTCCCTGACTCACAGGCGTGACGCGGGGAGCCTGCCTAGCTGCAGTGGGGGGAAGCGGCGACCCAGTAACAGAGGAAATGAAAGGTACTCCCCACGTTTCACACACCAGCAATCTCACACTCTGACTCAGCGACCATCATGCATTAGTGTTCACATGCCACTTTTCACCATCTTGGGTCATAAGTTGAGGTGTTATTGTTTGGCCTGCAAGACCGGTTCAAAAGTTGATGCAGGCACAATAGCTGCACTCCCCCGAGCGGGTTAATAAGTACTCAGATGCTTTTTGCCTTCTCCTGCTGCTGTGTGGGCCTTCAGAGCAGCACACTGACATCACTGTCTGTCTCACTGAGCTTTTGTCAACCGTCCAAACACAGCCCTTTTTTGCCTTTTTTGCATGTTTTTAAATGACAAGCATTATTTTAGGTCACATAGGGACACGTCACGCTACACTATGGGCTAGACTGGTGCATCCTTGGACCAAACAATGTCATGGAGAAGGACAGGTAACAAAAATCAAACAGGCGTAACGGCCACCGATGTTGGGACACACACCGCTGCATTTCACAGGACATGGAAAAGGAATAAAATATGAAGTCTGTAATTGTTGGGTTTGCCTTTCTGCAAAAATGTGCAAGAAAATTCATCTCAAAGCACTTTTTACTTTACAATATTGAAGCTAATCCAGCAGGAATGGAGGGCTGATGGTTTAAAGTATTACTATTACTTGTGAAGGCAGTGTTTGAAGGAACATGTTACACCATATTGCACTTCTAATTTCAAATATGTTTCTTTCAAATATATTAATGAATAAGGGTTTGCTGTTTTCTGCTTGACTATGCCCTTTTTTATGTTTAATAACAGTCTTAATAATTGTGTTTTTGCTTAAATTAAGCCTAAAAATGGCTGAATTATACAAGGCATTCAGAAAACACATTTACGTTAGTCAGTAATGTAACGTGTGGAACACACAAGCACCAACCCAAATTATTGAATTATCTTACAACAGGCACAATAATCCCCAATAAAAATGTTTCTGTTTCAGCCGTAACCCTGGCCAAGATGAAACTCCACTCTGAATCTCCAAAGTCACTTCCTCTACGTCCCTCTCTCACTTCCTCTAGCACTGGAACAGTCTTACTTATGTCTTAAATGGCTTATTTTCTATTATCATACTTTGTATATTGGGTAATATAAGTATAAAGTTGACTATAGGGGTGTTATTTCATGTCTAGAGGGCTCTAATAATGTTACAAACCATATTCAGACGGTCATAAACAGGTTTTTTTAAGGACTTATCACAGCTGGGTATGGAATCAATTAACAGCGATAAATGAGGGATTACTGTACTACTAAAGTAGGCGTAGTGTTGCGGAAACTTGATAATAAAACTGACCTATTATACTCATTTTTGGGTCTTTGTATTGAGTTCTGGACTCCTATGTTATAGACTCATATAACTCCTGATAAATTGCTACTTACAGCTTGTGCTTCTGACTCCGGTGTATAGTCCAGCTTGGAATTTCCCCGTGTTGACAAAACAGTCCCCTGTGTAGAGCATATTTGTCTCTTACTAGCCAGGAATCAGCAACTCCAACCACTTCTGCCTGATGCTTGCCTGTTTAGGAAAGCTAAACAAAATAAGAAACATTTACCTTCACCAAGTGCAGAGGTTATGTTTTTGCTTTTGGTTTTTGTCTTTGTGTGCAAAAAAACTTGAAAAGTTGTAAATTAATTTGAATGAAATGTTGAGGAGTTGTCGGAAATGGGATATGGAAGAACTGAATACATTTTAGGGGTGATCCGCATCACCGTCTGGATCCAGGAATTCGTTATATGGATTCAAAGTTTCCAAAACAAAATATTGTACAAAATATTTAAAGGCCGATCCAAAATTGTAGGACTATTGGAGGAAGACCACGCAAGGATTGACGACACATGGCGAACATGCCTGAGAGGCGGGGCTCTTCATCGGAACACCAACTACTGTCTTTTTTTTGGTTTTGTTTTTTTATTATTTCCATGATTATTGCCGACTTCTTTCATACCACATTGTGCTATTCCATAACAGGGACTTGTTCAATGGTTATCATCACATTATTCTTCTTTGGTAGCCTTAAGGTGGCCAAAAATGATGACAGTTTGACCTTTGGAGGTGAAAGTTTTACATCTGAGTTTAAGAATCAGAACCGGCGCACGAGTGACACGAGTCGTTAGAGTCAAACGTGCCGGTTGAGGCGCAGCAACCGGCCGGGAACACCTGTCCAAAAACAAAAGAGTCCAAAAGAACAATATCTGAATCTACGATCGCCGTGACTCAAAAGGTCACGTGATCTGCCCCCGGTCTGTCACGTCCGATCGTCGCGACAACAACAGGAGACGGAAAATTCCAAAGCTGGTAGGTCACCGTCTTTGTTTGCTGGCGGCAGACAGAAAAAGGTAACAGTCTCTGTTTATATAATTTTATAGCTTTTATGTCAGGCACCGGGAAGGGAAAAACAACATTTGCCGGCATGTTAGCCAGGTGATTTATGTCCTGTTTGGACAAGTATGAACGATCTGTCTTTCTCGCCGCGACTCTTATTTCCCTCAGAAATATCGCCGCCGCAGCCTCGGAGAGGCATCTCAATTGTCGACGCTTTATGTGTTTATTTAGTCATTTAAAGCCTCTGATACACATTCAGGGCCCTCGCTTGACGTACTGTGCTTTTGCGTATGATTTGGCCCCCACTCGTGACTTATCATTCCCACAACCTAATACACGAGCGCGGCCTCAAATTACAGGCTTTGAGTTACAGCGTGTGGGAACTTATTTATTGTGGCACCTTCTCTTTCTGTGCCCGTGTCAGTCGACTACAAAACCTAATTAGCGCCTTCAGCCCCACGTCTGATTAGCCGCAACCCGATCCTCGCATTGGAGAGGAAAAAAATAAAATAATTATGACTCCCCTCCCCCTTCCCACTATAAATCACCGGTTATGTCGGGGGCCTTTTCAGTGGAAAAATGATTTCCCACTACAAATTGTCCGACCTGTTTTTTGTCCTCCAACACGTAATTAAAGTGGTCGGTGTGCGAGGGAGGAAGTGATTTTGTTCAAAGGCTTTTTTAAAGGAAGCAGGGTCGTGTCTTTTTGATGGTTTGGGGAGCAGCTAGTGGCACGCCCGGACACCACGGATCAGGAACGCCTGTATTACATGTACCAAAGGAAAACTTCAATTGTGTTTGGAATTTTGCCACAATCCTTACGTGACACGCGCCTTTGTCTTTTCTGTGCACTCTAAAGATATGAAAACAGCTCTAAAGAGGCGGCTAATCAATGCACGTAATGGGACGCACCTATTCCAGCTACAAAGCCCACCATTAAAACGCCTCCGACAACGTTTTATTATTTTACATCCATGCTGTGACCGTGTAATAATAGGCATTTTCATGATAACATGTACTACTTGCGGTATTTTTCCCTTTTTTTGCTCATTTTACTTCCTTCCTGGGCGCATTGATTTCAGGTACCAACACAGAAACAAAACCCTGCACCTGAAAACTGAAAAGTGGCAGAAGCTTTAATTTGTAGCGTTACCTTTCCGTAATGGCCTGAGGCGTTGTGGTGGGGCGAGGTGTCACTACACCGCTAAAGTAGTTCTTTGGTGTAACAATGTTAATAACAACAGCGTATGCAAGTCACATTAGAGAAATGCATGCCGTTTAAAATGGAATAAAGCTCCAAAGATTTTGCGCAATTTCCTATGAAATTCTCATGATGTGTTTATCTACGAAAAAAACGTGTTAAAAGTTAATGAAAGGAACAGTTTTTGCAATTTTTCCAAGCACCGAATTCATATAATTCATAAGCGGCTGCTTGAGAGTTGACAGGTGAGATCCCAGCATTCCGCTTCTCTTGTAATCTGTCCCCGTGTGACTGGCTGGCTAGCAATAATAGCGCCATCTGCTCAAAGATAAGTAGGCAGCGTTGGCTCTTGAGGAAGCGCGGCTTTAATGCCGTTTATTGTAGCGATGGACGGCCTGATAATCTCCTGCATACTTGTAATCCCCTGAAAGCGGCCGACATTAAGTTATGGCGTCCTGTTTATCTTTGCCCTTCCGACCACGGCAAGGTCGCGGCGTGACACCTCTCCCTCTCCCAACGCTACCACCACCGGGAGCGTATGTGGAGCCAAATTGGTGGGTGTTTTTGAGTATCTTCCAGAGGTCAGAGGGCAAATTGTGGGGTAATCTGCTAATCCAATTGGCCGGGGCCGTATTCACATGATGTGCCAGGCTGCTGGACAGCCGTCCCCCGTGTGGACACACTGATATGCAGACAGAAGCACGCACACTTGCTGTCCATACCCCCACAGGCCAGCAGGAGATTAGTGAAGGTGACTCCTGGGGGGGAATTCCAGGGCATAATTGGCACAAATCATAAACCAATTAAAAGTACATGCTTAAAGGGCAGCCTTCTATGCATGCACGCTTCCTGTATATCATAAGTGCAACAAGAAAGCCTGCGTTGCATTTCCAAGCAATGCAGTCCTCAACCTGGTGCTCATCCACACAGCATGGAATGTGATAGCGTGTCACGTTAATATGCTATTAGGGGCAACAGGATAACCACCACAAATGACTTATGAGAGAGGATGTCAGATAATATCAGCCTATTGATGTTATCATCCCAAAATATCATAAAATAATAATCTAAATACTGATATTGTTTTTTTTTTCCTATGTTATATAATATACAGTATATATTTTCCTCCGTGCCTGACTCACGTCTCGTTTGGATATTAAACTCACGTGTTGGAACGACTTCCAATTCCATTTTCCAGGGCGAAAGCCATCAATCGGAAAATTGCGGGACCGTATCTGCTGGACATCCAGCCCTTTTCAAGGCGCGATTCACCAAACTTGTGGAGTTCCTCGAGCCAGGCTTTCCAACGCCCAATCGCAAATATTGTTGATGTTTGCTTACCGGAGTTGTACAATGTTGTTTACAGCCACGTGGAGAAGCTAATTGCTGATGCTGTATCTATTAGCTCACAACAGATTGCCTTCAGGCATTAGCCAGGTTAGCAGGTTGAGCTTGACTGCTCAATGGCTAGATAAAGACTTTGCGTTATTTTGTAACAATAGCGGCAAAAAAGACAATGTATCAGACAACCCTGCTTATTATTATCAATAATACCAGAAAAATATGTTTTATGCATATTATAATAAAGCTTATGTATATATTTGATAAAAAGTTAAATATGGTAGGTGTATAAGGAATATTTCTCAGAATCCGACCTTACAGAACCTCATATTGAAAACATATAATTATGCCGTCAATTTAAATGCAATGCTACAGACTATATTATCGGTGACTGGAATGTTTTTAATGGTTTTAAATGCGTGTTCAAGTTTTGTATTTAGGTGCTTTCGAACCCCCTGAAGTTGTTACAAACACTCAGATTAAAAAAAGACTGCTGTAAAGCCCCTAATAGTAGCGCACGTTAGATTTGAAATGTTTGTGAAACTAATTTAACAACCGGTCCAGGTCAATGTAGAAAGGTCTCTGGGTCTGGGTCTGCACCTAGACCAGAGTCGGCCTAATGAGGATCTTTTTGTTTAAGCATGTAGTGAATTGCTGCATCCAGTAAAAGCATTGCATTGATATTTTTACATTGAAAGCAAGAGCATTCATATTTTAACAGCCAATGCAGGCTATGCTTGCAATTTGGTACTTGGGTCCAAAACAAAATACAGCTCTACACCAGCGGTGTGCAAAGTGAGGCCTGAGGGTCATTTGTGGTTCGCAGTTTGTTTTTTAGTAGCTTGTGGCGCACTAATAGAAAAATAATCAAACAAATGCAATAACAAAAAGCAAAAAATGGGCAAAATAGAGCCAATAGGCACAAAATCTTGTCTTTAAGTATGCAGTAAAAAAAGAAAAATACATAAAAATGTAAATACTGTCTATTTGTTACAAATGCAGATAATGTCCTGGTTATTAATCACACACTTACTACTTGAATTGCACAGAATTGTTACTTGTGCACATCATTTGCACATTTTAAAATGATGCTTTAGTGTCTGTGTAAAAGTTTGTAACGTTCACGCTTTTGTTTTTATCATTAAAGATTAACCGCGCTTGTCCAAATACTTTGGACAAGATAAGAAAATACACATTTCAAAACAAAAAAAGGCTCTCCGCTGGGTTGAACGTGATCCGCGGCTCCCCAGTGACGGAAGCACTCGTGCGCTCTGCAGACCAGGGCACGACCTCCGCTGTGCTCAATTAAATTCCTAAAAGACCAGAAAAAGTATCCAGTTTTGTCATTTGTCACACTTGTCAAGATGTATGAAGAACATGTGGCTCTGGTGGCCTTCTCAGGAAGACAACGCATGATATGCCGCACGCTGTTATGCCTCATCCTTACACCCAAGAAGAAAAAGTGACGGGATTACGCTCTGTGTCGGAGCGTCGTAGTGCAATAAATGTTTATTTCCCCTCCCTCTATGAACCACAGCTCCCCCACTCGTGCACCCCCAGTGCGTGACGCTAGAACCACCATGCTCCATAGTAGGCAAGGCACTCTTTTATCTTGCTAAAAGTGCGTGCACTGGCAGCTGTTACGCTATTACGGGTCATTTTTATAGTAAATCTATAATGCGCTGCAAGCTGTACAGTGACTACTCTAAGGCATATCGAAGTTTACTTGCTAAAGTCCTTTAAAAACCATGCGTCTTTTGCTCAAGGACACTTCACAAATGACACATAATGGTTTTGAGACAGTCTACCTAATAATCCCCGGCCCATAGCGGTCCACGTATGAAAGCGGGAAAGGACATGTGGTTCCCATGCAAACACACTCCCAAGATAACAACCCCATTGTTGGGTGTGTGTGTGTGTGTGTTTTTGTCGCCCTGCGCAAAAAGGGACTGGATCCCATTTCCCAGGCCGGAGCAGGACCCCCGAGGGCAGCGTGTGGGGGAAACCGAACTAATTGCAGGAATTTGGTGCCGGCTTGATTAGAGGAGGACTCGGAATGCCTGGTCTGTGATGTAAGCAGAGCAAGGTGAGACTTAATGACGGATGCATTTTGCTTCCTCGCAACGCCCGGAGAGGACGTCTGCAAATGGCAGGGGGGACGGCCCGCGGCCCTGTGACAGTTTCCTGTATGTCCTCAGAGGATGTTGCCCAGCGCTCGTGGGCGTTGAAATCTGTTGAATTGGCCGCACGGAGCGTTGGTGACGTGAGGTTCCGCGAGCCATTCATACACGTCGTAGTATCTCAATATCTGAATGGAAAATACATTTTTCTTTAGCATTCCAAGTGTTTCCAATTCCAAGTGTGCACAAATAGTGTGTTGTATGTTGTGCACAGTTGAACAGGACCAGCAAAATATTAACAAACAAGAGCTAACCTGACTCAGCCGACTGGTATGTTCCATTCATTTCAACCGTACACGTTGTTTTAATTTCCCTTTTCGTAACAGGAAAGTATCCCAATGCGTGCGTTGCATGCATTTCTTAATGAATCGACAATGGAACCACCAAGGTTGAGCTCAAAATGAACTGTTGTGGGGTTTTTTTTCAAACTAGAAATAATGGAATTGGAAAAAATCCGTTCCAGTGTGCCTATGTCACCTATTTAATACCTTTATTTACTGCAGAGGTCATGCATTTGAACAAATGTAACTGTCCTAAGAACTGGTTTGCTTGGTCACACAAGTGTAAAACACCAAAACACGCAGCAATCCTGGGGTGTTCTCATTTTGTCACCGGACATGACAGTCCCAATGCTTCGCAAAAGTTGCTAACATACAAAGTTGTATCACCAGTGGACAGAAGCGTTTTGCTTGATGGTGGTTGTCTTTTCCAGACAATCTTGCTCCAATTTTGCGCACGTGCACCTGCCGGTCCCTTTAAAAGGCGTACCAAATTTCATGGTAATTTGTCTGAACGCCCAGAAGTTACAGCGGCAAATTTCAAGTCAATCCGATGTCGAGGGGGTCAGACTTTGGTGGTTTAGGAACTATGGGGTGCAGATGTCAGAAAAATAATAGCCCAAGCAACACAGTAAGGCTGCAGGTTTTGACCAATTTTCACCCTTCTGTGTGCAGAAGTCCAGGATTAGAAGAGTTATATTACCAAAAAAAATGTACGACTGATCCATCCATCCGTTTTCTTCCGCGTATTCGAGACATAGTCTCTCCAACATAGTCTCTCCAGCATGTCCTGGGTCTTCCCCGAGGTCCCCGAACACCTCCCCCAGAAAGGCATCCAGGAGGCATAATCCAATCCCATTGAACTTTATTTGTCAAGAAAACAACCACAGTGCTGTAGAGAACAAAATATAAAAAACATAAAAGCTGGCAAACGCAGAGAAGGCAAAAAGATGTATCAAAAACATGCAAAACAGACTTGTCAGTACTTGGATATTCGAATGTCATTTTGGAAAAAAAAACTTTTGCCAATACCGGTTTGCCTTTATCGTGCTTAATTTATGCTCTTTAGATCAGGATTGGGTAATTGTACAACCCGCGGGCCACATTGGGTTAAAAACATGAATCAAAGAGAACAGCATGATTAATCACATGACAACACAACATATCCACAGCAGGTCAACACATCACATACATCAACTACTACGACTATTACATGGGTGAGACACAACTAAGCGCTAAACATAACACATAACGTAAAACTGGTATGGCCGCAAGGCATGCTGGGTAGTTTAGCGACAACGACAATATGAACTATGAGCAGTAAAACAATGGCTATTTGACAGCCTTTTGCAGTCAAGAAAAAAATGTGACAAAGACGGCAAAAAGTTGAGCGTACCACAGGCTACCCAGCATGCCTTGCGGCGGTAATATATGGGTGTTTTTTTGCATGAGTGTTGTGTGTAGATATTTATTTGTACGCCCACATGGTGCGGTAGGTATGTTTTTACTTTGTGTGTTGTGTTGTTTGGATCGCTTTTTTTGTATTGCATTGACTGTTTTGGCGACTCAAACGTGCCACAGTAGCACTGCAAGTCATGATGTTGGGTACAGTTTCGATGGAAATCTAGATCATCTAGAGCAGTGGTGTCCAAAGTGCGGCCCGGGGCCATTGGGGGCCCGCAGCTGTGTTTTTATTGGCCAACAGCACAATCTAAACTTATGACTAATCAAAACAAAACAAAAAATGTAAAAAAACGAAAACTCAGATGTAGGTTTACAAGAATAAGGTCATTAGGAGAAACAAGTTGTAAGCTAACAAACACAATTTTAGTAACATTTTGTTGCAACATTGCAATACTAAGGAAAAAATTAATTATTTGTGATTCCATAATGATAAAGAAAACAACACAGTTGCAGAAAAAAGTTATGTTACCAGAATAAGATCAAATACACATTCATTCATTCATTCATCCATTTTCTATACCGCTTATTCTCATTAGGGTCGCGGGTATGCTGGAGCCTATCCCAGCTGGCTTTGGGCGGGAGGCGGGGTACACCCTGGACTGGTCAATATCAAATGTCATGGGAATAAAATAATAATTAAATGAAAGAAACTGCTGTAATTTTGTGAGACTATTAAGAGAAAAGAGTAACAAGAAAAAAACGAGAATTTAATTCTAATATTTGGAGCAAAAATAATGTCCTTTTAAAAAGTTCAAGAAAAGTTGTAATATGAGAAACAGACAAAACAAAATAAAGTTAGAATATTATGGGACTAAAGTCCTAATATTTCAAAAAGCAAATTAACAAAGATTATTTAAGAAGAATGTTTAAATATTTGGAACAGTCCAGAATAAAAAACAACAGCAAAAGTGGGGAAAAAAAGCAAATACTGTACCAAAGTTCACGCTAATAATACGCTTTTTCCACCTACGTCACAAAGATGAGATGTCTTGAAATGTTTTTGCAAAATATGTTTTACCGTTACCTATCCAAGGGCCCCATGCATTCAGTATGTGGCCCTTGGTGGAAAAAGTTTGGACACCCCTGATCCAGACGCTGACAGGGGGTATAGTGGCACCTGTGGGAGCAGAGAGCAGCATAGCTTCCCTTCCCTTTGTATGCTGGGAGAGTTCCAGTAGTTTAAGTGCGCGGAGCAAAAGTGTCAGCGCCAAACTGTGCGTGTCGACATGCACATCCCCGAACATCCCTGAAGCGGGACAAATGACGGAACGCAGAAAGTGAAGAAAGCGCTCCAGCAAGTCAAAGTGAGACCGTCGGCCGGTCGCTGGCACATCACAAGCAGCAGATGTGGAGGGCCAACGCAAGCGGCCATCTGGCCAAGCCAAATATTGCCTCAGCGCAGCCCCCCTCCCATCCCCGACCCCTTTCTATTTGCCTTTGGCGCATTTGTATTGTCCACGGTCACACATAGGTACACTCCAATCACTGTCCGCGGGCCGGGCGGGGGATTTATGGAGGTGCCATCAGGGTGATTAGTTCCAGTGCTAAACAATGGGCCGGGCCTTGTTGTTGTCGTCTGACTGCGCGGCGCTCTACGGCAGGCGTGAATGGCGGCAGGCAGAAACAACACTCCCACCGCTCAATGGTGTCTGTCGCTTAAAAGTAACATCAAACAGCGCGTGTGTGTGTGTGTGTGTGTGTGTGGGGGGGGGGGGGTGCTACTGACCGGCAACATTTCTGGACGCAAACAAGCGACTGAAGCGGTGCGGCCAGCTGTGTCAAACGCTAGGTAAATAAGCAGCACCTGTTGCGTGGGGCGGCTCATAGTCAAAATAAAAGGCGAAGGTCGACATCTATGCAATTTTCGCGGTTTTGTTACGCCACAATCATAGTTCCGTTCACTTTTGCTTCGGTGGTCGGGGTCCAAATGTGCTTTTCTGCTTTAATGCATTTTTTTTTTTTTTACACGGAAGAGAAAACACACATTCACAAATGAAGATAATATAATAATGATAATTTATAACATAAGAGTTTGCTCTTTTTTTTTTCTAAAGAAACAACGCAGACAACAGTAACATTTTTATTTTATTCATATTTTCTTAAATGAATCAGGTAAATGAAACCATAACCATAATCGGATCTCATTAGAATTATATTATAGTAGTTTCTTATTGGCCCTGCGATTGACTGGCGACCAGTCCAGGGGGTACCCCGCCTCTCGCCCAAAGCCAGCTGGGATAAGCTCCAGCATCCCCGTGACCCTAATGAGGATAAGCGGTATAGAAAATGAATGAATGAATGAGTTTCTTATTGGTATTGGTTGTTTATTTCAATAATATGTATTATTAAATCCGTCATTTATCACAGGCTCCCGGCCGCGATAAGTAAGATCCCTTCTTTGTACAAGGGATATTTTCATAGTCAGGGCATAGATTTATAAGATAAGATATGCCTTTATTAGGGGGCAATTCCAGGTTTACAGCAGCAAAAGTACAAAAGTACACAAAAGAGCTTTTAAACATGTTTTTTAACATTACTAGAGCCCTCAAGACACGAAGAAAACAACCCTACAGTCAACTATACACTCGTATTACATGACCCAGTAGACATAATAAGAGAAAGTAAGAATTGTGAATGTGTGTTGCTACAAACGAGTTCCCTAGGGCGCCGAGTGGCGGACAGACAGGACGTGACGTCGTGGTGCAGAGTTGAGCCTTGTGTTGGTTACAGCTTGTGTTTTTATGCAGGTATTATTGTGTTGTGAGATACATCAAACTTGCAAGAAAAGCCGATCAGGTCTGGTGCTTGTGTGTCTCACCGAACATTACATTAGTGACACCCCACTACATATCATGGCAACATCGTTGAATGCGCCTTCCGAATGCCTTATGGTTGCATTTGACTTCATTTAGGCATTTTTGTGCTTGAAAATGCTTACTTGAGGCAGATAATACATAAAAATAGCTTCGATATGTTATTACTAATAATAGGGCTTATTCAAGTGCAAAACAGCACCATTTATTAATTTATATACACTGTATATACAGTATATATATGTACACATGTATATGTACACACGCATACTTTAGTGCTTGTTAATGTAACCCCGTTGACTTTGTGCTAGTTGTGTGTGAAATAGAGACATGACTGTCGGATAATCGGCAGAACTTCATTTTAAGACGTGTTGCGAAGCCTGTGTATGGTCGGTTGGGTTGTATTCACGGCACGGGCTCATCCAGCTGGACACAGGTCAGAGGTGGCATCATGTCCATGAGGAATGAATTTTTTCCCTTCCCGTTCAGCCGCCACTTTTCTCAAAATGGTAGCAACTTTTTTACAGTAGTAGTATCATTAAAAAGTCACTTTTGCATATTACCATAAGACTGAAATGAATGCACTGTTAATGATTCCGCCTTTTATACATGTTGAGAAGACCACTTTAAGCTGCACTAACTCGTGAATTTTCAGGAAGAAATATTGTAAATGGGTGTCTTATCTAAGGAGGCCTCTGATTTCTCCACTGTTATCATTGCGAGCTCTCCGGGATGATCGGAGGGAGGCGCGTGGTGTGGTCCCGTCGGATCACCACATCGTCCGGCACACGGAAGCCTGCTTGTGCAGCTGTTTAATATCCATTCTGCACAAATATCTTTTGTGCAGATGGTTTATTTTTACAAACAATACACAGGGCCGCATTCCTGCCGAGAACCCCCACCTTCCCATCCCCTCTTCCCTATCCCTTTTAGCGGGGAGTCTTGCACAGATGGTCCGGTGGCAGCGCTGTCACACAAACAGGCTCCGATAAAGAAGATATACGCACGCCCTCGTATCAATATGGATGCATACGTCTTTCATTTTTAGAGGACGTTGACGCAGAGGACAGATGTGCGCTGGCATGTATATGGATTTTTGGTGTGTTTGTTTTAATTGGATCACAGAGTTTGTGAACATGAGTGTTGTTTTACACTCTTTTGGACATGCGTGACCTCCCTACAAGATGAAAGCACAGGGCGGCTTTGTACGCCCGAAAGGATTCAAATTTGGAAGTTAAGGGATTTTTCTTTGGCAGGAAATGACACAAGAAAGTGACAAAGGATGTTAAAACAAACGTTGAGCATACCTGAGGAAGCTACAGTGCTAACACAGCTGCATCATGCTAGGTCAGCTTGTTTGCTGAAGCAAAAAAAAAAAAAAACTTGTTTTAAGATGTGTAGCGAAGCCTGGTTGGGACTAAGTGGCAAAACACAAGAATAAACGTTAAAACAAACGTTAGTTGTATGAGCTACAGTGCTAACACAGCTGCATCATGCTAGGTCAGCTTGTTTGCTGAAGCAAAAAAAAAAAAAAAACTTGTTTTAAGATGTGTGGCGAAGCCTGGTTGGGACTAAGTGGCAAAACACAAGAATAAACGTTAAAACAAACGTTAGTTGTATGAGCTACAGTGCTAACACAGCAACATCATGCTTGGTTAGCCTGTTTGGTGGAAAAAAAAACAAGTAACCAAACGTGTTTTAAGATGTGTGGCGAAGCCTGGTTGGGACAAAGTGACAAAATACAAGCATGCATGTTAAAACAAATGTTAGTTATATGAGCTACAGTGCTAACACAGCAACATTATGCTAGGTCAGCATTGTTTTGCTGAAAGAAACAAATAACCAAACTTGTTTTAAGATGTGTAGTGAAGCTTACTAGGGACAGAGTCTTAGCTCAAATTTCTGAACGTCTATTTTTGGGCTAGATCAAGGCAATGCCGGCCCGACCGGATTTAGCCCAAAAAAAGAACATCCAAATGACGTCCAGTGTTGGGTGGGTTAGTATTAGTAGTATTAGTGTCATTGAATATTAATGTAACATAATATAATATATTGAATTTTGAATACGACGCGTCCAGTGAAAAGCATATGGTAATTGCATTGAATTATGCCCTGCATTATTTTGCTGATGAGATGATAGAAATTTGCTAAGCGTATGTTTTGTTCTTGTTATGGTGCCAAAATCTTCTTTCCATTCACTGACATGATGTATTTGTCAGCGTACATCCGCCCTCCGTACCCCCACGGACACCCTAACCTCTCCCCAGGCCTTAGTTCCACATCTACTGCCTTTCCTCCCTCTTCCGGGCCCCCCGAGCCTCTGGAGCTTCCACAAAGGAGCCCTAACAAGAGAAGAGAAAGAGCCGGTGCCACTTGGACGGGATTACATCCTAGTAAGATTCTTCAGCCCTCTTGGTCGGCCGCCCCTTAACCCTCCCCTCGCCTGATTAGAAAGTGATTTGGGGGGGTGAGGAGGGACGCATGCAGAAGGAAGAAAGGGTCTCCACACCACACATGTCCAATGAAGTGTTGCGCTGTTGTGAGGAGCATCACATCAGTCTGGCCGTGTCACAAATCCTGCTAAAAGGTCAGAAGTCCATGTATTGGATTTCAGAATGCAAAACATTTAGAATTATGTTAGGATATTTTGGTCATTTTTATTTATGCAGAAAGGGAGTGATAACGTAAACAACTACATTTAGTTCAATATAAAAACATGTAAAAACTCAAAATATGTATTTTTTATTTTTACATACAATGGAAAGCATGTATCAATAAATGTTGTAATATTGCATTATTGTGAATATTAATACAATTATTATAAATATTCTATCCCATCTGACTTTGGGGTTGAGGAAAACCCTTCTTTATCTCCTGACTGGGTGGCCAACATGCCTATATTATAACTATATTTACAAATATATTTCCAATAAATATTAAACATATAAAATAAGAAATACAAATAATCATATTAATAAATATTATACATTCATTCATTTTCTATACCGCTTGTCCTCATTAGAGTCACGGGTATGCTGGAGCCTATCCCAGCTGTCTTTGGGCGAGAGGCGGGGTACACCCTGGACTGGTCGCCAGTCAATCACAGGCAACATATAGACAAACAAACACTCACATTCATAACTGTGGACAATTTAGAGTCAACAATGAAGCTAACATGCATGTTTTTGGAATGTGGGAAGAAAACCGGAGTACCCGGAGAAAACCCACACACGCACGGGGAGAACATGCAAACTCCACACAGAGATGCCCAATGGAGATTCGAACCCTGAACCTCCTGACTGTGAGACCGTGCTACCCAGTCAGCCACCGTGCGGCCCTAAAATTATACATATAAATTTTAAATATATTATTTAATACAACTATTTTATGTACAAAGGAAATTTATGGGTTTTTAGACCATTTTTTAAAAAGATACAGTAAATAAAATTGTATTTTATTTTATTTAAGTTTGGTTTGGTTTTATTTTATATTATTTACCAAATATGTTTTAATTTTAATTTTTCAATTTAAAATAAGTTTAATTTTGTGCCGTGTTTTTGTGCCATTTCGGCTTCAAACGCTCCAGTATTCCATTCCGCAATCTCCACTTTGCTGCATTGCTCAATTTTCATGCTGCCCTCAGTCTCCTCTTGGATAAAATGTCTTTTTACCAACAAGAGGAGACCTCTCATTCTCCTCCATTGTTGTTTTTTGTTAGCTTGGTGGGTTTAATTGCTTGTGGGGGCCTTCAAAGGGTTTTCCTCTTCTGTAATTTGCCGCTACTGCTGTCCAAGCCGGGACACGTCCAGGAGTCGGTGCGTCCGAGGTCAAGGAGAGCGTGTCTGTGATGTTTAACCTTATCTTCTCTGGATCTCTAACACCTGACTCCACCCTTCCTGTCCTTACGTTACCCCCTTAGTTGTGACCTACGTTCCTCTGGCCGTGTTCCACATCGCTTATATCCTTCTTAGTGCCGCTGTCCTCATCGGGTGCACACTTCATGGCAACAGTTAACCCCGTGGCTTCTTTCTAAAAGGTAGCAAGAGAGGGGCCAGGTGACATGTCTTTTGGACACACACTTATATACGCTAAGATGTTATACTGTATATATATAATTTGGCAATTATGACTTTTTACATAATATTTTGATGTTATTCTCGGAACATTATGTATGACCCTCAATGCAACCTACTTTTACAATTTTTGTAAATTAGACTAATTTAACTTGAATTACATTTTATGTTTTTCTTTGGTTACTTGTATTATCGTGACTTAAAAAAAAACAACTCCTTTTTTGTTTCATATTTCAACTTTATGCTACTAAAGGTACACTTTAATTCTCATAATATTATGATGTTACTACCATCATCAGGTTGCGTTCTTACAGGTGGTGCTCAATAAATTATAATATCATCAAAAAGTTGATTATTTTAGTTATTCCATTCCAAACAGTGAAACTCATATACAGTAGTGTTCAAAATAACAGCAGTCCAGATGAATCACTGTTATTAGTATATTTATTATTGCTAAATGACAAACAAGTTCAATGTTCCTCCAATTCTCTTTCGGCCAATTGATGTGTTCCTTGGCAAATTGTAAACTCTTCTGCACATGCCTTTTTTTTAACAGAGGGAATTTGCGGAGGATTCTTGTAAAATGATTAGCTTCAAACAGACATCTTCTAACTGTAACAGTACTTACAGGTAACTCCAGACTGTCTTTGATCATCCTGGAGCTGATCATTGGCTGAACCGTTGCCGTTCTGGTTATTCTTCCATCCATTTTGATAGTTGTCTTCCGTTTTCTGCCACGTGTCTCTGGTTTTGCTCTCCATTTTAAGGTATAGAGATCATTTTAGCTGAACAAGCAAACATTTTTTGCACCACTTCATAAGTTTTCCCCTCTCCAATCAACTTTTTAATCAAAGTACGCTGTTGTTCTGAACAATGTCTTGAACGACCCATTTTCCTCATGCTTTCCAAGAGAAATGATGTTCAACAAGTGTCGGTTCCATCCTTAAATAGGGGCCACCTGATTCACACCTGTTTTTTTTTCACTCAATTGATCACAGATTGAATGCCACACTGCTATTTTTTTTAACACACCCCTTTCAAATAAATGCCTAATTGCACAGCCCTTAACAGCGTGCATATCATGAATGCTTGGGCGTGTTTGTTTTCGGAGAATCTACTGCACCTACTGGTAACTTGCTAGCCATGTAGAACAAAAACTATAACAGTACTTAATCTAGTTAGTCACATAGGACTGCTAATATATAAAATTTGAACACTAATGTATACAGGTATTTTTGGTTTGTTGCAAAAAAATCCCCAAAAGGACCAAAAAAAAATACTCTGGTATTTTTTATCATGGAATCAAAGGCTAGGACTTGGTTTCAATTTCCAGTTCACATAAAATTGTACTTTTAAAGAGCATCTTTGTCACACAAACAGAGAGCAGATTAACACTTTTTGTCGTAGATAATTGTCACTTCTGCATATCTCGGCTTGCTTTTTGCCGCCGTCAGCCAACCCGACCCAACACGAGTGCACCTGAAATAGGCTGCTGTGTTGGACCAAAACAATACAAATATAAAAAAACATCAAATCAAGGGGAAAAAAAGCACCGTGAGGCTGAAGGCACGGAGCAGATTATAGTCGTTTTGGCAGCAGTAATAGCAGTTATTCCTTCTGTTGTGTTTGTTCCCTCGCTCATCTGACATTGTCATTTCACTTGTGATAATGACAAAACCGAAACCTAAACATCACGGCGGCTAGCGGGAAAGGAGGGGGAGCAGCTGCTTTTGCACACCCAGGCCCCGCGGCACTTCTCCTCCCGAGTAGGCCTTGGAAGTCCTCCTGTGCCAGGACAGCAGCCAGGCGAGCCCACTTTACTCAACTCCCACATCCCCAGACCGGACCGTTTTGCGGCGCTCTGCTGCCCAGTAATTGATACCTTACACCGGGGATGCATTTAATCACCATAAAGAGAAGTGTGGTGGGAATGAAACGATCTTGTAAAGGCTTCTGCTGGGCTCTCCAGACGAGCTGCAGCACATTCTGTCACACGCATGTTGGGGCTTAAGTGTACGTTTTCACACACAAACAATCCAGTCGTAAAAATGATGGAAAAGTTTTGGGCAACGTGTGGCAAAACTCACACAGTCCCTGCAAAACACTGCGATGGGCATGCCAGGCCAGAACTTTCACCGGAGATGTTTCTTGGAGGGGAAAGCGTCGTCGTCGGTGTACCCGAAGGACGACTCGAACGGGATCAGTACGCAACGTGATCAATACAAACCCAAAACCCACCCAACACCAGACGTCAATTTTGGGCTAAATCGGGTCGGTTCGTCATTGCCTTGATGTAGCCCATAAATAGACGTTGAAAACTGGGTTTAGTCCGACCGATTTGGCCCAAATATAGCCCAAAAGCAGACGCTTCCCAACCAAATTAGACAAGAATAGACGTCTTTTTTACCATTCATTTTTCAACCAAAAATAAACGTTATTTCAACGGACGGTAATGATGCCTTTACAGCTACAGGCTTTGTTGTTTCAAGAATACCATTTTAGATGTTCCTTTCTAAAAACATCGTCTGTCCCAGATGACCCTGGGCCAGAGGCGGGGTACACCCTGGACTGGTCGGCATGTAGAAATGTCTGCATTAGACTGTAATTCTCCAAAGATGTTAGCAGCAGGAAAAAAGGCACATTTTGTTTTTACCGTTTGAGTCCAATGCCAACATTGCCAGTGTCATTTTCAAAAACTTCTTTGGAAATGTTGCTGTTGTTGTTCCTTCCCGACTTCGATGGGGAAGCGTAGAGTGGGTTGTTCCACAGCGTGAAACTGGACGGTCATTGGATAAAGGCTGGGCGTTGTCCCGCGCATCTGATGCTCGGCATCTCTGGGGTTTTATGGGCCAGCGGCCTGGGCCGGACGCTCAGCTTCTGCGTGGGGCTTGGATGATCAGTCGAAGGCGGAATCCTTTTTTGATTGACAGTGAAATGAGCGAATCAGCGATCTTGAGGTATAAACATCCACCCGAGCATTTTCCAAGTTTGTATTTCCAGTGTTTTGAAAAGATCCAGCGTCAGCAACGCCATTTTTACCAACAATGTGTTTTTGAAAGGTGACACAGGAATGATTGCGCTGTTGTTTTCAAAAATGATCGTGGGACAAAGTATATCCAAAATGATGTGGTTAGCGTTTAGTCAACACCGCGGGTGGCGTGTCTTTTGGTTTAAGGCAAAAACTTTGCCCAGTTTGCTTACAGTTCCTGGTTAAAGTACAAATGGGCGCGCATCTTGTCGTATTGTGAACACACTACCTCTATTATCTTTGTTGCAAAACGTTAGCATGTTAGCATGCTCACCAAATGGAAGCCGGAAATGGTAGTCACTGTCCCCCGTCTATGACATCATCACCGGTTGACTCTGTAGTTCTTTGCTAACTAGCACAGTTACGGCACAAATCTCTGCTTATTTTTATTGATAACGGCTACAAAATAAGCCACAGTGGAGCCAAAGAAAGTTGTGAGTGCCAGCAGTTTGGTAAAAAACAAAAGGTGAGAAACGCGACTGAATTCAGGAAATAACAATCAACATTGTCAACAATCAAGGAAGGTAAAAGTGATGTTAAATGTACATTTATTTCATTTTTAAAATGCAATAATAAGCATTTTAAATTGTTTTCTGCATGTAAAACTGTAATTGCACAATACTAAAAGTGTTTTTTTGCTAACATTTGCTGACATTTTTGGGTGGATTAGAATTTGCGTTATTTCTCATGGAAAAAATTTATGTAGTTTTTCAATTTGAGTTGGGCCTTCTGGAACAGATTAATGACTCTAACGGATGTTTTTAGTGCTTTCAATTTGTAATGTTTAAACAGAAACGATAATAACAGCGTTTATGAAATAATAAAAAAAAAACATTTTGAAAATAACAATGTTAGCAACAAAAAAATTCCAATTCCAAATGTTTGGCCGTGTAAACCAGCATTCCACTCCACAGTTTGCACGCTTTATTTGTATACATTCTTACCTGAAATCATGCCTAGGTTTACTGCATAAAGGCTTCACTAGCTGTATATATCTTATCTACGCACGTTTCCCCAACAATTACATCCACATTCCCATGGATCTGCTTTGCTGACTCCGCAAAAAAAAAAAAAAAGCAGTGCGAATTGCTCACCTTGGGCCCTGCCTAACCCTGAACTCCACCTAAACAAAAAAGAAATACAGCCACAAGCCAACAAATTTCATTACAACGGCCCCTAAAGAGAACAGTTTTTAGGGCCTTCTAATTATTCCTCTCTGTGATGTGGTCTTGTCAAGAAAGGCCATAAATCAAGTCGGAGTGCAGAGGGGAACTGTGAGAAGACTGGAAACAAACCGTCCTCCCCAAAATCTGTCGATGTGGCACCAGACTTCATCGACTGCCCCCATCCTGGTGGGCTTCATAGAGTATTTGTGAGGTCAGAGCTCACTCATGTCGGACCTGAGAGATCTTATAGTATAGTGTATCATGCATGTATGCATACTGTAAAATAATCTCTCATTAATTGCCGTTAATTGGTCCCAGACCCGACAACGATAAGTACATATCTGGAATGTAGGATTCCTTCTTTAAAAATGTGTGACCTTCTAAAAATGTTTTTATAACATTTTTTAGAGCCCTCCAGACATGAAATAACAACCCTAGAGTTACTTTTACACCTGCATTACCCAACGTAGTAGACACAATCATGGAAAAAAAAGACATCTTAGATGTTCAAATCTCCAGTGGAGTTTGCATGTTCTCTATGCCACATTGGGTTCAAAAATTTGGTGGAGGGGCTATCTATATACTGTATAGGTGTCATCAAACATAATGACATACTTGCTCGCGATGCAACGAAGCAAAAACACAATGCTAAAACCCTACACATAACTTAAAAGTGTAATTTCCAAATGCCCGCAGGGCATGCTGGGTAGTCCAACGGCAACAACAATATGAACAATAAAGCTGGATATCAAGAGTATGCTAACTCTTCCTTGTTTACTTCTCTGACGACCTCCTCAACATATTTAGCAGTCAAGCAAAAATGCGACAAACACGGTAACATTTGTGGAGAAAGACTCCACAAGCTACCCAGCATGCTTTGCGGCAGGAAGCTATATTATACTACTTTGACATGTTGTGTTGTTTGGAAGGCTTTTTTTGTACACGGTGTCTGACCATTCAAGCGTGCCACAGGAACACTGCAAGTCACGTTGCCAGCTACACTTTCCATGTTAAAAGTTTAAAAAAGGAATTTAGAAATGCCCGGTGGCCCGTTTAAAATGCTTCATGCCCGCGGGCTGCAGTTGGCCTGCCCCAATTTTATTTTTTGCAACTAAATGCAGCTTTTTTGCAAGGTGCAGCTCCAGCGCACACATTTCTATGCTGCACTGTTGCCGTAAACAGCCGTCTGTCACCTGGTGAGGTCATCGCAGCAAAGTGATGAAGTAATGGACACCTGCAGCTCAGCAGATGTCCCATCAATTATCACTGCTTGTTCTTTGCCAGCTTCACCCAGTACCCACTTCTGAGGAACCAGGGCCTAAATAGTCCTTTAATTACAGTTCCCGCAGTCATATCGCTTTGTGTTGCCGTGCTTTCATACTCCATTCCATCATTGTTAACCGTCCCGCTCGCTTGCAAAAAAAACAAAAAAACTCTGTAACGGAAAGGTTGCATGTTGTCACTCTGAGCCCATTGCATTGCTCAACTTTTAATGCCAGCTTAACCGGCGTCTCACTGCATTCTGAGATGAAGCAGAATGTCCACTGCTCTTAGGACTTAGAAGTTAACCTGCTTAACAATCTGCCTGACGTAGGTTATCAGGTGAGGTTGATCCAGCATGGGGGATCAAATCTCATCATCAGCCAGCACGCAAGCATCGCCATGCTAATACATCCAGGAAGCCCGTGCATAGATGGGCGCCGAAATAAGGAAGAGGAAGACTGTAGGAATATATATATATATATATTTATAGACACATATAGATATAAACACACACACACACACATACATACGTATATATATATATATATATATATACACATATACATATATACACGCATATATATATATATGCACATATACATATATACACACATTATATATATATACTATCTATATATGTATATAATATATATATATATATATACACATATATATATATACACACACACATATATATATACACACACACACACATATATATATATATATATACACACACATACACACACAGATATATATACACACACACATACATCGCCTCTGGGAGAAGAGAGAAGTTACTGGAGCACTGCAGGTATGGACCCTGTTCATGCTGTTGTTCTATGGAACAAATGCACCAAGGTGCTGAAACCAATGCACAGAGACGAGGAAGTTCCATCCACCCGTTTTCTCAATTTTCATTTATTGCGTCCCTCAAGGGAGCTGGTGAAACCTGCTGCATTGCTTTCTTTAAGTCGCATTTTTTGCAATATGTTTACGATGTTGATTGCACTCGCTATCCAAGTCAGTGAGCTGTTTTAGTGAAAGGCCAAAAGCAAGCAGGGAAAAAGATCCCAAGATTATTTTGAAATAAAATACCTGTGTTTGACATGGATGTGAAAACACAAAGCGAGGAATTAGGAGTCAAGGAGAAAAGGCTATCAGTGGGGGCGGCGTGGTCCAAGTGTTTGAAGTGGATCGCTGTGGGCCAAACATCTGAAGAGGACAAGACTGCAAACATGTCACACTGCAGCCTGCATGCACTTAACAACACATGTTTGGCCTCTTCTTCCTCTCCTCGCAGGCTTCCAGGTTGCTCTGACCTGGCGAATCAATAATATAAACCATCACTAATGAATGAGAGGAACTGTTGTGCTTCTGCTATCAGGAGGCGGACCACGGGGTGTGTCCATGCTCACCCATTTCCCACCCTGTTTTTTCGCGTCTTCTGTAATAAACCTGTCTTCCCCCATGACTCCATACATTGTGTCCACTCGCTTCATAGCAGAATGCTCAGCCACGCTTCCTGTTGCAACGTGTAATTACTCGGCGGCAGCAGCAGCCCATACATTTCCCCCCACGCCTTGGTCATTTGCTCCTAATTTATGGCTGGGAGAGGTTGCGACTTTTAATAATATTAGAATAAAGGGCTCGCCTCGCTCGGTGTGATGGATGGAACACAGGCACCAGACATTGCCATTCTGAGCATGACACCAAATTGGCACCCAGCAGCTTTATACCACCGCAGCCCTTCTAGGCAGCTGCTGACTTTTTGAGAGGGAACAGAGCCGCAGGAGCTTAATGAATTATTGATAACGAGGCTGAGAGATCTGGAAAACGAGGTGGAGGAGGAGGCCAGCTGCTCTCCATGTCGACCTGTGTGGATTCTCACCTATATTCATGATGGTCAATGTTGAAGGAAGCGTTCTGGGTGTTGATGGATGTAAGCTAAAGCGGGTCTTCGGCGTATGTGCTCCTTCGTGCAAAAATGGAGAAAACACGCACGTGGTCTGCGCACATTTTCAAACCCACAGCAGAACCTTACATGCAGCCAGTTTGTAAGAGCAAGGCAGGGGAGAAGTGTGTTTGTCGCAAGTTTAAAAGTATATTAGGTACATTGCTTGGCCACGGGAGGAGCCGCTGCCGACCACTCCAGCTGTACACTCTGCTACTCCTGACCACCGTGGACTCCGGCAGCTGCTCACATAGCTTACCCGGCATTAATGCGCCTTGCTTGGCCACGGCGGGTGGCTTCTCCCGACCAACACTCTGGTTCTTCCGACCTCGGTGGATGCACATCGTCTGCTCACATAGCTTACCCGGCATTAATGCGCCTTGCTTGGGAGCGGCGGGTGGCTTCTCCCGACCAACACTCTGGTTCTTCCGACCTCTGTGGATGCACATCGTCTGCTCACATTGCGTATCCGACATTAATGCACCTTGCTTGGCCACGACGAGTGGCTTTTCCTAATCAACACTCTGGTTCTCCCGACCTCTGTGGACGCCCACAGGCTGCTCACGTTGCGTATCCGACATAAATGCACCTTGACTGGCCACGTCAGGATTCTTCTTCCGGCCAACACTCTGGTTCTCCCAACCTCAGTGGATGCACAGTGACTGCTCACTTTTTGTAATGTGTGTTTCCCATTACATCTGGCGTAAGGAGAACGTCCAGCCATCACTTGGTGATCTCAAGCTGAAACCGACCTGGGTTATGCAGCAGGACAATGACCCAAAACACACCAGCAAGTCCACCACCGAATAGCTGAAGAAAAACAAAACAAAGACTTCGGAGTGGCCTAGTCAAAGTCCTGACCTGAATCCCGTTGAGATGCCGTGGCATGACCTTAAAAAGGCGCTTCATGTTGCAAAAGCCTCTAGTGTGGCTGAATGACAACGATTCTGCAAAGATGAGTGGGCCAAAGTTCCTCCACCGAGCTCTAAGAGACTCATTGCAAGTCAATGTCAAAAGGTGACCCAATCAATTGTACTTTGATACATTACAAACTGATCCGTTTTTGGGAAAGCCTAAGTGGAAGCCTATAATAAAAGGCTTCGCTACGCATCTTAAATAATGCTTGGAGTCATAACAATGATCTGCCTATCTGAGCTTTCATTCCACTCCTGTCTTGTCATTTTTATTCAGTGCCGTGGCGCACATGAGGAATTAAACATTGCGTTTTAATGAACCACTTGTTGGGAGCAGCATTGATTGTGCAGACATTAAGCTGTGATAAGATAACACGGTACATTCTCTAATCTAGCACTGTCCTACTTCACACTTGGCCGGATGGAGATGTTTTTTTTTCCCCGTTGAAAGACCCGATAGGGGAAAAGAAAGCAAAATCTCTTTAAAAATTAATACATTATTTACACCCACTAAGGGCTTAGTGTAAATCAAGCCCACAGCAGGCTCTACTCAGTCGCTCTTAATGACTTCTAAAACATATGTTTTTCTCTGTTTTTAATCTTTCTCATTGCTTCAAGCTGCTAAGCGCTCTCTCTCTCGCTCGTCTTCTTTTGCCTTTTATTAAAACATGTACTCGCACATTAAAGCGTGAATTACAAAGTGTCGTTTCTGCAGTGATAACCAGTAAGGCAGGTTTGAACACAAAGTATTCTTGGACTAAGAACATGTTTACTTTTATTCACGTGTTTATTAAAAAAAAAAACACATAGTGCATGCAGATGATATTATGGAAATATGTAATATCCAAACAGTGTCAAGGAAATCAGTGATGTAGTTTAGTGTAATCCTGCAGCGTAACGTGGTAGAAAATTACTGCACAATCGCCACATTGTGCTTCAAATTTCGGGGATTCAATCACAGTTTTTCTAAATGATTGCTGTTTTGTGGTTAGAATACCACCCACCGTTAGCCCACTCAAAACATATGCATGTTTGAACACATTTGACATATTTTGAAGCATAACAATGACTAAAAATGAAAATAAATAATGAACTAAATAGCTAACTAAAATACAAATATAAGACTGCATATATGCACTTGTCACTTGGTATCACTGATGTTACATTAGCCGCCGCAAGATGTCTTGGAAGAAAGGAAAAACAACAACAACAAGGAACCCTGCTGATGTTTACGTTATTCCTGGGATAGGCTCCAGCATACCCCCGCGACCCTAATGAGGATAAGCGGCATAGAAAATGGATGGATGCATGTCTTCTATATTGGATAGTAACATGTACAGGTGTCTATAGGGATGTTATTTCATGTCTAGAGGATAATGGTAATAAAAAAACAAACAGGTTTTCTATGCTAGTATGTTACATAAATATACAGTTTTTAAATTAGGATGTGGAAATTCACTTATCACAGTTGGGTCTGGAACTGATTAACTGCAATAAATGAGGGATCGCTGTACAGTATATGCTCTTTCATGCAAAATTCCTACATTAGCGACAATAGATCTTGCATTTATTTGCCAGTAGCTTCCATTCAGAGGCATCCAGCGTGACTTATATAGTACATGTCGGACAAAGACTTTCAACACAACAGGGCATCAGTGTCAGATGTTAAACTTTATACCCCGTCCCGGAATACTCTTGCATGAAAATGGCCGTGTCAAACTAATCAAATAATATCTTACGGAAGACGCAGCATTTATCCGCCGCTGACAAAAACCAATCAGATCTACCCATACCTTTCACACAAAACCTAGTAAAAGTGGGATATTGTAAGGGGGATGTATTATTATTGGATGTATTATTGGGATATTGTGCAACACGGCATTCCGCTATAAAATAATTTCATACATGTCAAAATCAAAATGTGTTCAAATTTACAGCCTATATTGCAGAATACGGTGGTACCTTAGTTTGCGTTATTGAAAAAAAAACCACCGCCAAAAATGAGGCAATTTTTCATTCACAATTTTTCCAGACAGCCACAAATATCAACAAAAAAAATCAATTTTTTAGAGAATTGTTGTAATTGTACATGCAAAATAATTCTAAATGACAAATGGGTGAAACGTTGACTTCACGCACATCCATGCGAGGTCTATTTCAATAGTGTTTGTCACCTTTTTAATCAAATTGCCGGCACTCGCAACTTTCTTGGTCCCCATGGCGGGTTATTCAGCCGCCGTGAGTGATTAAAAATGTAGACTGCTTGATCAGGCACTGGATTGCGCGTAACGATACAGCCAACGAGGTAATGTTTTCGACAAAAAACAACGTTTGACTTTACTCGTGCACGCAGCTCAATTTACAGCTTTGATACGACCTCTGAAGGTGGAAAATTGCTGTATTGTTGCTGCTCATACAGAAAAAAATGCAGTAAACAAGCTGGTTTATCGTGGCAGTATCCCCTTTCACGCTGCTTGTTAAAGCCTGGGATTGAGTTCTTTGTTAAAGACACTGTTGAATAAATCCCGGGTGTAGTGTTACACCTCTGCAGCGCCAATACTGTATGTGTGAAAGAGCCCAGTGCCTCTCTTCCGTTCTGATAGAATCTGTCCCGCCCGCTAGAATTAAGCTGGACCTGACGTCTGCAAAGGCAGCTGCCATTTTTGTCAACACTTGTCAGAGAAATTGAGCTGACAAGGCCATTGTTGTGGCAGGTAACTGTTTTTACATGCAGCTTACAGGGTGGGGGGTGCTTGGGTGGTACACGGGTCTGGAAGGGGGATCACCACCTGAGATTTATTAAAATGGCCAGTGATAAAACAGAACAATGGAAAGGGGCTTAAGCGGGCTGGGTAAGTGGGGCTAATTCACGACAGGAAGCGAAGCACACCTCCAAACAAGAGGATGAATACATGGTAGGTGGGGTGGGGGTGGGGGGTGTCCTCGTCTCGGCCATCAATTTGCAAACAAGCTCGGCAGCTGGAATTGTCCGGGAAACAATGGACATTTGACGTGGGGCAGGCGGGACAAGAGATAGCTTGCAAAGCTATTGTCCTGGTGGCTTTCTTTAGCACCCATTAATTCAATTGGACCTTCCCAATCATGCTATAACATAACGATCCCATCTGCGTGGCCATAGTAACTGTCAACATACAGTATCTCACAGCAGGCGTTTTACTAAGGGACACTTCTACAGAACAGAACCTTGAATATACTTCAGAGCAGCGTCTTGGTCCGGGGTTGCACGAGTGCTGCTGGCTGCGGTTCATTGACGTGTAAAAGAAGCACAATCTGGTCTTTTTTTGGATTTACATATAAAGCACTACACGATCAAGCACCAGTATATCTAGATCTAGTGATTTGGCGCCATACAAATACATTTGATTTGATTGAATTGTATTGAACTGACTTAAATGACACACTTTGTTCCCACCTTTTTTGATGACTTCAGTTATCAACAGCGACAATGCCGGCGGCTTTTTCCGGTCTATTGCATTCTTGCAGGGATAATTGTTTTTGCCTACAGTCAAGCATGTTGGTGGTGGGGTCAAGATCTGGGGCTGCATGAGGGCTGCCATTACTGGGGAGCTGCAGTTCAGTAAAGGGAAATATGACATTGTAAAGGATTTTGCTTTTCCTTAGCTCTTTCTCCCACGGTTCTTGGGCCTGCATTGCTAGGGGAGAAGTAGTCAATAGTCACACAATTTCAAAGGTTTTCAAATAGTATGTTGAAACAATGTATGGAAGATGGACAAAATAACCCAAAATGATGGGTGTACAGAACAGAAAAGTGAAAGTTATGTTTGTGTGTGTAGCGTGCTTGCCTCTTGTCCCGGTCATCTTCCATTGTTGTGCTATGTGAGTGTCAAGAAGGACTTCTAGGAAGTTATCAGACTGAAAATGCACTGAGCTGTTAGATTGAACCTATACGTATAATAATATCTAACAAATTCCAACACGTACTGTGGTATTTATATGTAGTCTTCCCTCTGTTGCTGTTCAATGATCTTTGATCCTTTCGTACCAAGCAGGTGTCTTTTGCCCTGCTCTATGGGGGAGGGGGGGAAACACAGACTGACAGAAGAGCGTCTCCGAATCACTTCAGAACAACAGAATGAAACATTTGGAAAATGCTCTGGTGGCGGTTGACACTAGTTCGTTCATTTCACTGTCAATCAAAAAGAGAATCCGCCTCAGACAGATGGTCCATTCATCATGCAGAAGCCCACTGCCCCAAAGACCCCCAGAGATGCTGAGGGTATACCCAAGTATACCCAAGTATTGTCCTTTGAGACAATATATAGTCATAAATGTGTGTAGTTTACTTTCAGCTAACTGCTTTTGAACGCACGCATTGCTTGACAAATATTTTGAGATCAACAGCAGCAATGGTGCAGATGTTCGGCCATGAGCGTATGTTTTTTTCTCTGCTAAGAGGATACGTTTAATTCAAGCAAAGAAGAATAATTGTTGAAAATGCTCGGCCGCAATCCTAATCTGGGCTCCAATCAAAGCACACGAGCCTTAGTCAGATTAAATTCCATCTGCTTCAAAACATTTGCAAAGAAATACACATTTTCTTAAAGGGGAATTAGATGTCGGCCAGCCGAATCAGGGCGGATTAAAGGGAAGGCCCTGGGAGTAGCAAGTGTGCACAAAAGGATAAGTGAGCGCTACATTCCTAAAGTTCCTTCAGTTTACATGCAATTAGCCTTCACGTGGACAGAAGGATTCATCACCAGGCCAGTAAAGTGGATGACATCATCACACTCTGTTAGTTCTGCTGGACTCTTCAGTCAGCCCGACCCCGGTCCCATCTCGTCTTCCTCTTTTTTACGAGGCACGAGTGTTCGGAGCCTCCAAAGCTCTGGGCAGGCTGGGTCAGCGGCATTAAATCTTGTTTGACGGGCTCTTGTCCAGCGAGACGGCACTTAACCCCCGACTGTGGACTGTCACCTGTGGTAAACAGTCTGGGTTTGTGTTAGCATTGTAAGGCTTGGTTGGACTGGTTTTGGGAAAGCCAAATAAAGAGACATCCTTCTAACACGTCGCGTAGCACACTATTTTTTCAGAGTTTGGATTTAAATCCAAGTGTAGATTTGGTGAACTCCGACATACAGGGTGCCCCTTTGACCCCCAAGGAAAACTTTCTTGACATAGTTGACCTTTGACGGGGAGTAACGGCATGAGGTCCAGACTGACTGAAGAATTGCAGGTTCTTGATCCAAAAATGAGGACATCCCATGGGGGTTTTGCTTGATCGCCACCCTGGTTTTCGACCAATCTTCCTCAGATTTTACTGCTTGTTGGTCCCCTAGAAGTGTGTACAAAAGTCTGCTGAATTCCAAGGGCGGTACTTCAACTCCTTTAGGGGAATTCAGCCAAATCACTACATACTAGACTTAAAAAGTGCCGGTAAATGTTGAAGTCTTTTAGGCCAAACCATGACTTCCAAAGCAACATGAAATTCAAATACGCCGGTCATTTAAAGGAGTTGTGGTCATAATGTCACATGTTAATTTTAACACAGCTGAAAGATCGTTGGATAAAACGACCTTTGCTTAATTAGTTGCTATGTCCCTCCCGTGTCTCTGCAAAGATGTTTTGCTTGATGGCAGCAACGTTTTTCAACGAATCCTGCTCAAATTTTACACACTTGAGCTTGTCAGTCCCCCAGAGGTGTGTACCAAAGTTGACCATTTTCATTTCAAGGAATTCAGCCAGATCATCCCAAACTGGAATATCGGATAATAGCCACATAATTGATACATTTCGGATTATTTTAGGCCAAACCAAAGGACGTGAGTGAAGTCCTTTATGATACCCAATGCAATATGAAATTCAAATAACTGTTCATTTAAAGAGGTCGTGGTAAAAATACTTGGTAGGGCATGGCAAATAGCCTTAAGGTTTTACGAACATTGGACAAATTGTCAATCAGACTTTTGCAGTCTTAAAGGTGTGTGCCAAATTGAATGGCCTAAAGTTACAGTGGGTATTTTTATTCAACTCATTGAGCATAAAAATTCAAGTATTTGTGTATTTGATTATACAAATTGTGATTATGCACATTTAGTTAGCATGACTGTATTTTGCAAGACCTTAGCATTTTTGCTTTGGTTTTGGGTTTTTTTTGTGCAAAACTAAGTTAAAGAATGTGAAGTAAGTGGGCTCACATGCAAAGCAACGACTTTAACTTTGTCACCAAAGGTAAGCTATCGTTACACATGTGACATGACCATTACCTCATTCAATACCGAAGACGTATGTATATACGTATATACATATATTTTTAAAAACCCAAATGTCCAATCCCAAAGATGTATTTATACGTCTTTTCCGGGTGTTTTTTGCGCTAAAAGAGGCTAAAAGAGTTGAGGACGCAACTCTTAACTGGATGCAAAAAGTCCAGTTAAGTTCTAAATGTGAAAATTGTAAAAAGTTCATGGTGATATTTGTAAAAAACTTGTTTTGATGTAAAACAAACCTTTTTTGGTGTTGTTTGTGGTATTTAAGCTATCTGAGCTGTTGCTAAAGCAAAACACATGTATCAAAGTCAAAGTTATGCTCAAAATGTATATTTTCTCCTTTTTTTAGTCGGGAGCTGATATTTTCCTGAAACTTTCCTACGCTGTACTGCTGATTACTAAAGAACGGAAAAGGGTAGAAACAAACTTTCTTTTTCTGATGAAAGATGGGAGTCTAATCTTTGTTTTGGTAGGTTCCATGTTGATGTAGAAAATAGAACACAATATTCTGTGTGCCTTGAATGATCAGAATCGCCTAAAATGGCCTGTACTGAAGGGGTTGTGTTTTTAAAAACGGCTGGGATTGAATGAGTAAAGAATGTTTAAAAATAAGATGAGGACCGATGCCTTGAAGTTAAGACTGCTTTTGTTTTTACATCATAATACAAACAGCGGTTGACCTATTTTTATATATATGTTGTGTAAACGTTGGTAGTACGGTTAATTAACGGCACTTTGGAAGCCTGCAACAAATCATTTCAACGAGGTCCTATGGGGAATATGACAAATAAATTAATCTCCAAAGCTTACTTCCCTGCTTCATATCCAAGCCATGATTCACCTAACAAGAACTGTCCTCCGTCTATCTTTTATAAACATTTCTTTTATTTCTCGATACACTCTACAGGTTTGCACAAATCACCGGACTATCTGGTGCCTTCAAATAAAATGTGCACTGAGAAATCAAATGTAATTGCGCATTTTACCGACTCCCGCGCTTTATTTATTTGCATAGTATCAAACCAGACAGCATCGAGTTAGCAAAACGCCACAGACAACCTCGTGAATCAGGAGGAAGTATCCTAATATGTCTTTACATCATTCATGGAGGTTATTGCAAACGCATAAAAAACCACCACTGCAGGAAGTGACTTGACAACTGTAAAAGTCAGTTAAATCTCATTTTCCGTCCCCTTGCAATACATTTGCAGTGTTGCAACAAAGATTGCGTTCTTCCAATATTGTAGTCCCAGCACAAGCCGTCACTCCGTGAAATGAAGGCATTCTCGCTGATATTTAGCAAGCCGATTGCCACAAACTTCTTGCTCATGAAACATTTGGGAGTACCTCTGTAGCAGGCGGCCCCCGTCCAGATGGGTTGGCGGATAAAAGACCCGCAAATCTGGGGACAATACATCAAATGGGGCCTACATGTGGTCAAGAAGCTGTTGGCTTAGCCCCGGCGGCTTTTATCCACGTCGTAAGCCACTTTCCACATAATTGTCTGCTCCTTTTTTTTAAGTAGTCACCCAGCAGATGACCTACTGGACGTTTTCCTCAGGTGGTGTGTGTTTTCGTGGGAGAGTTATCGTCTCAACTCTTGGACCTCCCTTTCAGTCACGTCCCAATTATTTCAGCAGCCATCCAAATGTCAAAAGTCTCTCCTTTCACAAGTCTTTTTTTGTGCAGTGGATTTGGTAATGAGTACCTGTGGGATGTCAGCGCGATCAGAGGGGAGAGGGATAAACCAGCTTGCGTCGCTCCGACAGAGATTTTTGCTCAATAAGACCCCTGAATCAGACGCCAGTGTCTGTCTTGGTGGACCCGCACACCTTCTCACAGCCTCAGGAGTGGCAATCCCACAACCACCAGGCGACACAACGGAACCCGGCATGCTTTTCATGGATAAATGCCAAACATAAGTTGACAAGTTACAATATGCACCAGTCTCAGCATGCAACTAGGCTTTATTTTGCCTGAAACATGAAATGTTAGGAAATTTAAAGACATTTTTAAATTAGAAACTCTCTATGGATTTTTAAAAATTATTGCAGAATTTACAGGAATTAATGAGAAAGATGGCAATTTGCAAAAACTATAAGTTTGTCTCCAACATATAATATTAATATTTTTGCAGGAGAAAAAAAATGCAAAGCTTTGTTAGTTAAAGTACTGTTTGCAAATCACATTTAATTCAAATGATTTTCCAATTTTATTCAGTTTATAACATTTTTGTCACTTGGTAATTGCCTTTTATTTCCAGGTGCAGCCTTTGACTCTGAATATTTACCAAACGCAGATTTGAGCGTCATGCAGATGACACTTGGGCAATGTGAGTAAGTGCTATGATCTTCCGGGTGTGTCATAACTAATTATTTCCTGTCATGCCCTCCCTGGATGGATAGAAATCCTTTCACTAATTTGAATTTTTTATCCGTACCGAGAACCTGTAATGTTTATATATCTGTACAAACCACTGAATGTGTTGCTGGCTAGTGTTCCTGTGGTATATAGTCTCTCATGCCCCCCTGATACCACAAAGTACCTCCCAGGGGGGCTCGCCCCATTATTTGAGAAGCACTGCTGTGACATCATACACACATGGCAGATTTTAGGGTTTTTATTAGTTAAGTGTAATAGCACAGAGTTGAATAACGTAATATTGTGAAAAGCAAAACTGTCATTTTAGAATAACATTGGAAAAATAGCAGTTTTATAACAATTAGTCTAGTCTAATGAGAAAATAAGATGAGGATTAATATCATTTTAGTAAGGTTCGTGTTGACATAGACAATTTTTAAGTGTTGCAATATTCTGAAAACTGCCATTTCTGGGAGATCGGGTTGCAGAAAAAATTAAACGTTGCAAAAATGTTATAAATTTGAAGAAGACTTTGTCTTATTATGTCTACTATATTGGGTAGAGGGCTTGTATTTAGAAGGTGGTAAACAGGTTTTCAATGTCTTATTTTCTGTTACGTGTTCTGTATGCTCTGCCAGTCCAGGGTGTACCCCGCCTCTCGCCCGAAGTCAGCTGGGATAGGCTGAAAGACTGATAGGAAAAATCACAAATGTGTAATTTTGCGTGATATTATCCCAAAAATGTTGGTCTTCCTCAATAAACATACGCGCAACAGGTGCCCCCAAAAATAGGTGTGATCAAAATGTCCCCTTTTGCATGCAAAGCTGACCTTTGACCCTTGGATTCGTTCCAGTATTAACAACAGTGATCGCCATGCGCGCGCGAGTTTGATATATTTCCTGTCTCTTTTTGAAAGTCCACCCTCGGCTCCGCCTCTGCTTTGTCGCGTCGAGCTCCCGTAAATAAGAGAACAGGTGATAAAGCGGCAGGAGAGACTGTCTCCATTTGATATAAGAGCTGTTCTATGCAAAAAGCAGCCCTCCCCTGCCACCCCCTCCTCCCTTTGTCACTTAAAGAATGCCGGGTGCCCGGGTGGATTAATTAAAGTCCAAACATTAAATATTGATTGATGCATTATCAGTGGCTCACAGTCGCCTCCTCTCAGATTGATTCCCGCCGTGATTTATTGTCATATTTGCAGAGTCATTTCACTTGATAACAAAGAGAAATTGCTCGCAACCTTAGCACGCACCCCCCCCCCAAACCCTCCGATCCCCTAACTTACCTACACCCCACCCATTAGCCCACCCCACCACCCCCCATCCCAGGCGGCCTTCCTCCCATCCCTTCGCCTTGTTTTCTCTTGTCTCATTTATTCATTTGCCTCCCTTTTTTTTTTTTTTTACCGACTTTTAGCACTTCATCTCAGCTGTCACACCGGCGTCTTTTGACAATACGTCTGCTCCGACAGCCCGCCGTTGTTTATAAGGTGACATTAGCTGCTTGTTACGTTCAATTCCCTGTGACATACACCCACCGGCCACCTCATTAGGTACACCGGCACTTTATATGAGACGCAAAAGCTTAATAAAATATGTTTTTTAATTGCACGTATATGTCATGTAATGCTTGTGACGTGTGCAGTAGTGTGGAACTGCGCCAGTTGTAATATCATGCTGCACGTTTCCAGTGTTTGGCCCCTCCCGTGTAGCTGGATCAGGTATTCTGAATATTCGACACACTTTATGGAAATTATAGAACGCGTCTTTTCTCTTAGTGTGCCTGATGTCGTGGCTGTGTATGTTTTGCTTTGAATTTAGTTCGTTTTACATCAGCTTATGCAATCTGAGTTTGTTTTGGTCTTTGTTTATTAACCGTTTGTTTTTCTACTTTGCAGTAAGTGCAAAACTGTCCTAATATTATGCTACTTGTTTGTGCCTCTTCAGGTATTCAAAATATCAGAAAGCGCTCTCATAATTATGAATGTAATATCAAATTCATTTGTAATGGATTATGCAGGTGGGCCTTATGTTGTTGTTTGAGTCATGTTGGTAAAAAAATAACTGGCAGGGGTGAAAAAAAAAACACACTATAGTTTTGTATTTGTCTCCTCCTCCGTCATCTGCTCTCTAATAATCAACGGACTACTAGAGTCCGATTTATAGTCAGTAAGGAGGCGTGTGTGTGTGTGTGTGTGTGTGTGCACCGTCATCATCATTTGTTAGGCAGATATTTGCTGACAACACTCTGCTTTGTGAAAGCTGCATTTAAACGTCAATCACCAATGACATCCCAAAACAGTCAAAACGTCTTATCTAATGAAGCCCTCCCTTGTGTAGCATTAGACCGTTTGAAAACCTCATATTTTTTGCACCAAATCAACTAATTGTTCTAAATTCTACAGAGCTCGGGAGGACAAATTGAGTTTTCCTGCAATTAGATTTGGTGGCATTGAATTATGACATACTGTATGTCCTAATGTGTTTTTGCTGAATAAACTGTGCGTGTGAGTGAAGATGCGAGGTAGGGGGGGGGGGGGGGGGGGGGTGCGTGTCGTCCAGGTCTCACACGGTATTGTGTTGCCTTCTTTAATTGCGTTATCACTCATGCGGAGACGCGGTGGGAAAAACAAAGTGGTTCCCAGGTCAGCTGCTGGACAAGAACTGGACGCATGTGACGCCACTTTGACTCTAAAAATGGTCCCATTGACAAAACAGCTTATTGTGTTCTCTCAGGAATTTAGTGAGAGTGCTCAAAATACTAAGTAGTGTAACCTCTAAAGTCTTATGAGTTGGGGTGTTTCGGAATATGACCACAAAGGCCAATGAAGTCATACAAAACTTTATACAACCGTGGTCTCATGATACTGCTGTATCAAGAATAATGTCATACAATTACCAATATTGCTAGATATAGTCTTTTTGTAGTTAAAATATGTATAAAATACTAGTAAAACCAATGTTGCTGTGCTGAAAAATATATATTATTAACGTTTATTGACCAGGTATTGACCCATGGGGTACGCCGAATGGTATATTCAAGCTTGCAGATGTTACCTAAGTAGCTTTTTACCAAGTTCAAAACTCTAATTACATACCTTTCTATTTTTTTTATGAGAATGTTGTGATTAATATGATCAAAATCTTTTGTCAAATCCTACAAGTGTAAAAGTGAGTTTTATTATTTCACGTATAACCAGGCTCTAATGAGGTTAAAAGCTGGATGTGGAAAGTCAAAATCGGGTTTTTGTGCTCTAAATATGAAAATATTCCATGTATTTATATTGAATCCTACTTTGCAGAAATTCGCTTATGGTTGTAGGATTTGGAACCAAGTAACCGCAATAAATGAGCCCATTGAAACCGCTCTGATACTTGAATGTTACCCTGCTCTTTTGGTATCGATAGAAGTACTTAAAAATATTGAATATGAAAAATATGAATAATGAAAACATTGATACTACTTTATTGTGTGTGTCCTTCAATCCGAGTGTATTCATTATATTATTGTCTTGAAATACTCTTAACAAAATATTTCATTAGGCTAAATTCTATTTTTTTTTTAAAGGAGTGGAATTCTGCGTAAATTTTTTTGTTTAGGGTACGATATGGCGCTGTATGAAAAACAGCACGAGTCCAGCTGTCTTCTTAAAAGTATCCTATTATTAGCTTGCCAATACATGGAAAAAGGAACCAGAAGTCAGCTTCGTCACCCGTCCATGATCTCTTCAGTGGTTGACTGTGTGGTTGTTGTTGACTGGACGTGTATGCATCAAAGAATATGACAATTCGTATGATGTTTATGATGCTAAAAATGCGTGCCTTTCAAAGCCCTGATACAAATATGATGCAATATTGACTTGTTTGATACCTATTTGACATACCTATGACATGATGGTAGGTGGTTGTACAAGGTAGACAACGGGAAGTAGCATTCAAGTGTCATTGTAACAAGAGGAAAGACCGGAGAGACCATCGGTACGTAACAGCTACTGTTTTTCCAAAGATAGAACTGTGTATTGTCGCAAATGGTAATTTGATGCTATTTATATTTCAAAGGTTGCCAACCTAACCTGGCAAACTCCTGTGAAGAGCACAAGTGTGAACTGAAACTCAAGAAAATCTAGCGGAGATGAGTTGACGAAGCGTCTTTGACAATCTTCTCAGCCTTTTCAAGTGCAGACTGGCATAAGTCCAAAAGAACTTGACAGTTGGTAACCATGGTGCATTTGTTGGACTGAAAACAAATTGCTTAAATGTTCCAAACCTAGCTGAGATCTTATTGGAATGGAAGGTCAAGTAACAGAACTCAGGATGCTTAAAAGGAGACATTCTACAGGTAACTTGATTCCAAAATATGGCGGGCAAGATGATGGAGAAAGAGCTTCGAGAGAAATTCGCTAGTCTCCAGATACTATTGTGAAGACTACAAAGCTGAACTCTTGAAATCGAAGCTACTGATGGATAGGCTGAGAAAAAAGAGGACAACGCTTATGGAGCACCTAAAAGACGACGTAAGGAAAAAATAAAGTGTAAGGAAACCTGTCTAGTGAAAAGATGGGCTCTAATTACGTAGAGCGGGCGCACCTTCGCTTGCGCCTCGCCAGTGGGTGTGTTTTAGGCTCATTTTGCGTTTTCGTGCCAGGCGCAGATTGGCGTAAGTACACTTCCATCCCTTCTACCGGCACAAATAGCAAAGAGGGAGGAGAGAAGGCGTGACTGGGTTTAACACAAATCTTCACCAATCAAATGAGCTCCTCTCCTCACCTTTAAATGCGCCCCTGGCGAAGCGAATTGCAAGTTTTGTTAAATATGGATGAAGACCGCAGAAGATGGCCAAACATCTCCCAGACAGAAAGTGATGTTTTGGTCTGGGAGGTCCCTCAACCAGTGTGAAACTGAGCTCGGCGGGGGGGCATTGAGTCCTCCACCCTCTCAGCTGTCAGTATTCAGTGTTTTGGTGGTGTTGAGGTTGGTATTACAGGTAAGCTACGTGTTTTTCCCCACTAATGCAGACACTTGTATTAAGTAATCTATATTTGTAATGACTGTGTAATATATGTATATATAATATGAATAAACAAAAACTACGCAAAATGGGGATGAAATCCAAAGCAACTGTGTAAAATTTGCATTGCGTATTACTAAATACTAAATACAAGTCTTTATTAGTGGGGAAAACTGCTTACCTTACTCGTGGCCACCGTGTGCCTCCGATGCGCTGATAGTTTTTGTTTTGCCCTTCTGACATTGAACCGGCTTTTTTTTTTACTGGGCAACGATTCTCAGTACGTCAGGGCAAACCTGATTTACGATACTTGTAGTCTCCTCCCAGGCTACTTTTGCATCATCAGCTTGTGGAGGTCTGCTTGCGTGACCATATATTCGGCCACTGCGAGCTAGGACCAAAACATCTCTTTCTGGGAGAAGTTTGGCCGTCTTCCACTGTCTTCATCCATATTTAACAAAACTTGCATTGCGCTTCGCCAGCGGTGGATTTATAGGTGAGGAACACAAGGTTTTTGAAGTGCGTGATATCTTGACCCTTCTCCCAAAGGCCAAGAAAGACCTGACAAAACCATCCTGACAATCAAGAAGTAGTTCAAGAACACAAATTTCTTGGAATATCTGATAGCTTGACTCTCCCAACCTCTCTCATTGGTCAAGAGGACAAAACCATTCTGAAATTTTTTCGGACCTTTGGGCCCGTTTAGGCCAAAGTAGTATAGGTACAACAAAGCGCCGAGGAAATGTTTGTTCTTCCAAACAAAGATGACAAAACGAAGGAAATAGAAATTTGTGCTGCTTGCACTAATCAAACTATAAAGTTACACAAAACCAGATTGGCAAGGAACACAGAATGAAATCATTCTCCAACGTCAGCGACAAAATCCATGGAACTGTCCTGCATCTCAAATGAAAGACATCAAGAGATTGTAGGACGTACAAAATGAAGAGCCGAGCAGAAAGGAACTATTTAAAGATTTTTCAGCAACAAAACTGGATGGGAAAATTGATTTGGAGTGAAAGAGTGGCCCAAACAACCAGGAAACCAAAGTGTAATATTTCTTTAGAAGAAATGTACCAAAAGGTCAAACAACCAATTGAACAAGAAAACTCTCAGATCTTTCCCAGGACAAAACAAGTATTCCGAACACAACCTTCAATAAGTTAGTGGTCTACCGAGATGAAGATACTGAGCTCTTAATGTGTGGGGTCAAAGCACATACATTTCACAAAGACCCATTAGCAGCACACTGACCGGAATAAACATCACAGAAGCCAAACTTGCTCTCGAGAAACTTAAGTAAGATATCAGAAATGGAACAGGGTCGTTCTAACAAAAAACAGCAGGATCTTGGAGCATCAAGCACACATTCTAACTCTTCTGGATTGGAGCAACCGAGGTGACCCGAGTCCAAATAGGAAAACAATCCCTCACCAATCTTGAAGCAAATTGAGGTTTGATATGGAAAGAAACCACATTTTTCCTTCTGATGACCAACTTAGTCATGTACTTAGTGATGTAAGTATTCCAAGCCAGAAAGCGTGTACACATCAGTGCCAACTAACTTGAGAATATTAATAAAATGCGAATATATTGTTAAAAAATTAGCATCAAATTACTGTACGTAATTGTACATAACTGTTTGTGTACTCATCAAAGCGTAGGACAATTCTTTGACCATTATGATGCTAAAAGTGCATGTCTTTCAAATCACAGATTAAAAATTATGATGGCAAGTGTTCTTGTTTGATACTTATGTGACGTAACGATGACATGCACTGAATGGTTCTAGGTGGTTGTGCAAAGTCAGTCATGACAATGAAAGGTACTACTGGAACATCATTGAAAAGACTTAGTTGTCACGATTACTCAAATGTTTGTAACGGGAAGACTGGCGAGACCACTGGTAAGTAACCACTGTTCCCAATTTACAACTGTTTAGTCTTGAGTAGTAACTTGATGCTATTTGACTTTAAGTCAAGGTCATCGACCTAATCCGACAAGTGCCTGTAAATAGTTAATAGCATAGGTAAATAAATAGTTAACTCATATTTAATCGCTGATATAAGTTTTTATTAAGAGTAGGGATGACGATTCAATATGGCACTGGTGAAGATAGGATTCCAAAACGATGTTTTAAAAACAAATGATTTGATACAGTGTACGAATGATTACATTACTGTAGACATCAATCTTACATTATAAAAAGAGAATTAAATGTGATATCCTTAAAAGTACCCCAACCACCCGGCCTTTGCGAAACGTTCAGGCGCAATGATTGAAAACACAAAAATTAAAAATTAAAACAATTTGTAAGTGACTACATTAACATTTTTTGTAAAGGGATATCAATTTGGGAAATATGTGCCAATATTTCATTCAAAAAAATAATATATTCAGTTAGAAAGTTCAGTTTTGCATGTTTACTGAGAATGGGGACTTCCCACTTTGCCCGAAGGTCCTTGAACGCACTATCCAACTTAGCAATGCATCTTCTCCCACCCTGCACGCAACTATACAGTATTTAGTTTTTTCCCACATATTTTTGTCCCAAATGTCTGTTTTGGTGCACCTCTCTGAAAAACAGTCCAGGGTGGATGGTGGGTCTGTATTCATTTTGCGCTTTGAATTTGATCTTGGTACTGTCATAGCGGTACACAATACATAAATAAGAACGCTATAATGTACGTATGTTTTACTGACGTGTCGAAAATCTTTCCCATTGACCAGCTGGTGCGCTGCTAATGCTAGTTACAGCCATTCTAGTCTTCAGCCATGGTCACACTGAAACAAGCCCCCAAATAGCTGTCCTCCACTATGCCTGCCTTTAATTTAGAAGCTCCTAACCCAAATTGTAGCCAGTAGTTCAAAGCAAAAAAATCCGACAAGATCGCATCTAAAACAACTCTAGTTGGGACACTCGTAGGCAATGATATCACTGCACAAATGACAATTTAAAAAATCCCTGCAGTGCGCCAGTAACGTCTCCTAGGATGTACTGGGCTTTGAAGCTAAACTTACCATTCGAAATACCCTTTTCTTTGCCCTTTTATGCTCAACATTTGTCCCTGCTCCTAACTCCACATCAACTGCCACACGGCTGCGTTTCCTCGGACTAACTGACAGCCCTGCATGTAAAGGAATGTGATCAAGGAACATTTAAAGTTACTTTTACCCTCATTTAAGACATGATGACGCGTTTGCAAAGAAACCATATGGCAGCAAGATCAACACGGACACCACCTGCCTGTGTTGCCATGAGTTGTTTTGTAAATTAGTGTTTTCTCGCCTTTAACAAAATGCTGGCACTTGGATCCTTTGCAGCCGTTATCAAGAAACATAGCAAAGACTTGAGATGAGAAACACTCTTGAATTCAAGAAAGAATTCATGGCAAAATAAGAAGGTGGGGTCCGTGTTGATCACACTGCCACATTGTGTTTTTGGCAATCTTCAGTGAAGGTAAAAGTGACCTTTTAAAGTTAATTTCTGCCTTTTATCATTATTATGCATTTCAAATTGTTTTCTGCATTCTAAAACTATACAAATGTGTTTTGTGTTAGCATTTTTGGCTTTGTGGAACAAATTTCAAAGGATTCGTATTTTTATGGGAACAATGGATTTGGAAAGAATATGTTACGAGTCGATCCTTCTGGAACTGGCCAGGATTCTGCTGTAAAAATATTGTTACCGATAAAAATGCAGCAACAAATATTGCATCCGTATAGAACTGATGCTTTTAGTATCATGGGGCCTTATGGTCTTTACTTTTAAAATGCATAGTTCATCGACCACTCAAAGGTGAACTATGAGATTTGATCTTTGGCTTTTTGTGGCTTTTTCTGCTACCCTTATTCTGAAAGAAATGATTTCATATTATAAAAAAATAGACAACTATGTGTGACAGAGGCTAATTATAGAAAACCGTGACTACACTTGTTTGCTAATGTCCCAATGTGGAAGTTAACCACAACGGTGCAGTACCTGCAGAATCAGTGTGCAGGAAATGTTGACTGAAAATTAAGATAATTAGCCCTAATTAGGTGGGAATATCCTACCAAGTAACCTTGTGCTGTGACTCCACTCAAGAGCATGTTCACACGCACTCCTTTTTACAAGCTCATCTATTGTGCCCGGGTGGTTAATTATAAGGCTAAATATGTTAATCGTTCATTTGGATTTTTGCCTATCGGCCTGTCGCGATAAATCACGGCCGCCGTAATTCATCTGACGCCGATGTCATCCGTCTCTGTCCTACTGGAGCGCTTGCCGCGCGACGCAGAGATGAAATGTTCGTCGGTGGCGTCATTCGTCACGCCGCGGGGAGGGCGGCGTGACACGGTTTGGGCTTTTACCTTTCTGTAACGCGTATAGCTGGATTAAAAGCGACCGGATTACTTTCTACTGCGCAACCAAATGCTTGGTTAAGCTATTAAGTGTCAATATTCATATAAGGGTGGGCATATAATGAGGTAGAGATTGCACGTTTGGAGCTTGCTAGACTACGGCATGAGGTTCTGTGTTCTTACAAGATGTGTGTCCAACAACTCTTGTCTGGGGAAAGAGCCGACGGACAGCATTTGGAAAAGGGTGTGCACCTTGGAAAAGGAGTCAGGACAATTCAAAGGACCTGTGACTGACACACGTCCCGAAAAATAGTACCTATCTGGGTTGAGTCATACTTTGCGTTCTTTGGTTTTACTTAGTTCAGTCCACACTGATTAAAAAGTAAACACCTGCGTTGGAAAATGGAATTGCCCAGTATTTGGAAACACAGGTACATGTCCCGTTTTGAGTTGGTAGCAATTTGTTCCTTATTACCGTGAGAATCCATGCTATCAATAAATGACGGGGCGTTTTACATGAAATATTACGCCAAATCTCTTCTGCTCTGTCACCAATGTAATTAACTGTAATGAAAATTTTCACATGTGTGATTCCTGGCGGCATCCCTGCACATAGCTGTGCTACTAACGTTGTTTGTGTCCTGTCCCCACTCCCTAAAGTTTCATTCTGGTATGTGATATATGGCATCTATTACAGTATGTTAGACAAGTGCAGAGTTGGTGTATATGTAAAAAGTAGGGCTGTCAAATTATTAAAAATTGCAACCCAATTAATCATGGTCGCCAAACTAATTCATCATGATTAATCACATCAAATTTATCACATTTCAAACGAATAATTTTTGATCATCACATCAAACTAATCATTTTTCAAATCATTTAATCAGGATTAATCACCATTTTCCACTAGTGTGAATAATGTTAATCGTTTTTCAAAACAATTAATCATGGTTAATCACCACTTTCCACTAGTGTGAAACATTCCCATTTTTGCCATATTTTACGAGCAGAAAGATAAATGACAGGACTTGTATGTATTAACAGCGCCATACGAATAAATATGCGCTAGAATACCTTCATCTTTTGTTCAAAATCACAGTTAACTGACACGACTTACATCTCATTCATACTCACAGAACCACGCTGTTTTTACACATTCGGATGCTGAGTGTCTACTGACTTTGATGGGGACGCGTAGAGTGTTTTGTTCCACTGCGTGGGACTGGACGGTCATTGGATAAATGCTAGGCTTTGTGTCCCGCCCATTGGCCACTCGGTATCTCTGGGAATCCATGGGGCAGAGGGCCGGCCTCGGCTTCTGCATAATGACCGAATGATCTGTCCAAAGGGCGGAATCCCTATTTGATTGACGGTAATATAAGCGAATTAGTGATCTTAAAATATAAACCTCCACCTGAGCATTTTTCAGGTCTTTCCTTCCGCAGTTCTGAACTGAACCTTTGTTCAAAACGACTATTAATTGACATATAAATAAACACATTTATGATGTAGGCTGTTTGTGAGTTGGAGATATACAGTATATATGCTGCCGGAATCGAACTGTTCGGGGGGAGGGGGCGCAATTGTGGCTCCGTGTGGCGACCTAATAGAGAGATGTAGCTTGACATGATTGAAAATGTTAACGAAATGAATGAAATAAATAAGTTATAATTATAATGGGATTATAATAGGATGTTTAATTTGGTTTGTGTCTGCTGCATCCTTTTGTCCATCTATGTCTTTAGTCCCTGTTCCCGCCGGGCTGCACCACCACCACCACCAATCGTCTTATTGATCCCAAATGAAACACTGGACCCGTCAATACGGCCTTAATGCGAGTTTGTCGTCCAATCACTCGCCATTTAAATCACCCCGCCTCGAGTGTTTGCCACCCATCAGTTTTCTGTCATACGCCAATTTGCCTTGTCATTTCGGAGGGAGGAGGGAGGTCGGGCACAATTATCGTAAATATCTCCCAAGCTCTCCCCCGACTCGAAGCCGCCGACACCGCCCGCTTTCTCCTTTTGTCTCGGGTGGCGTTGACTTACCGTCGTACCGTCTATTCTTAGCGTTTCCTGAATGTCATAAATGAAGTCAAAGTGCGCCCCCATCGATTAGGATGGTAATTAAAATGTAAATGCAGGAGTGGGCTGGTTAGCGATCACACCTGCGATAATAGCAGAGGGCGGGAGTTCTGACGGCCAAGCAGCTAAGCAGCACTTCGCCTTATCAATGTTTGGAGTGATCTTCTCTTTTAAGTACAAGCTCCACTCCTTAATGCATGCTGTTTGCCAGCAACTTTCACGCCGATGACGGCGTTCTCCGGGTATCCACATTCTGGTTTCAGTCACCGGGTCAGGCAAACGAAGCACTGGTGGTGGCGGCGGCGGGGTGGTTCAGGAAAATAGAATCACCTTCGCTGCCGAGTGTGATAATTGTGCAGAGATCAGTCCCGGTGACACTTGAACGCATCATATTGGCAGCGTGTGGAAGGACGCGGACAACACAAGGACAAGGACAGGAATAAAAAAGTAATCATGTAGGTCACTTTGGGGACATCTAAACGCCCTTTCACATTCTTCCGGTGCCGTTCCGTGCAAATAGTGCACCATCTGTGTTCCATGAAACAGGATAGCGGTCCACCCTGTTATTTTGTCCATCCATCCATTTTCTATGCCGCTTATCCTCATTAGGGTCACGGGGATGCTGGAGCCTATCCCAGCAGACTTTGGGCGAGAGGCGGGGTACACCCTGGACTGGTCGCCAGTCAATCGCAGGGCACATATAGACAAACAACCATTCACACTCACATTCATACCGATGGACAATTTAGAGTCACCAATTAACCTAACATGCATGTTTTTGGAATGTGGGAGGAAACCGGAGTACCCGGTGAAAACCCACACACGCACGGGGAGAACATGCAAACTCATCACAGAGATGCCCAACGGAGATTTGAACCCAGCTCTTCCAGATCTCCTGACTGTGTGGCCAATGTGCTAACCACTCAGCCACCGTGCGGCCCCATGTTATTTTGTATTTACCAAAAATAGGTAAACGCCGGAAATTCTGTTGCAGCCCCTATTTGGTGGGATCACTGTGTAGAATTGTCTGCTGTTTATAAAGTAGTGTGTTCAAAATAATAGCAGTCCAACGTGACTAACCAGATCAATCACTGTTATTAGTATATTTTTATTGCTGCATGGCAAACAAGTTACTGGTAGGTGCAGTAGATTCTCAGAAACCAAAAAAAGACCTAGCATTCATGATACGCACCATCTTAGGGCTGTGCATTTGGGCAATTAGTTGAAAGGAGTGTATTGAAAAAAATAGCAGTGTCTGCCGCTGACTTGACAAATTTAAAGCTATTTTGTACAAACTGTTTTGTTTGTAGGATTTTACAATCTTGTGATTCACTTGGCTAATATTTAATTGTTGGAGCAGTTTTAAAAAGTCAACCAACTTGTGGCACCTTTCAGCTATTATTCCACTCCGAGATTCTTTAACAACATTCCACAATTCATGAACATTTCTGGGTTTTGCTTCAGAAACAGCATTTTTGACGTCACCCCACAAGTTCTCTAAATGATTAAGGTGCGGGAATTGGGCTGGCCACTTGATGACATAAATTTTGTTTGTTTGGAACCAAGATTTTGCTCGTTTATTTGTGTGTTTGGGGTGATTGTCTTGTTGAAACAGCCATTTCAAGGGCATGAAGGCAACATGACCTCTTCAAGTATTGACATCCAAACTGATCCATGATCCCTGCTATGGGATAAATAGCCCAACACCATAGTAGGAGAAACATGCCCATATCATGATGCTTCACTGTCTTCACTCTGTACTGTGGCTTGAATTCAGAGTTTGGGGGTCGTCTCACAAACTGTCTGCAGCCCTCGGACCCAAAAAGAACAATTTTACTCTCATCAGTCCACAAAATGTTCCTCCATTTGTCTTTAGGCCAGTTGGTGTGTTCTATGGCAAGATTTGTGGGAGATTCTTGTAAATAGATTAGCTACACACAGACGTCTTCTAACCGTCACAGTACTTACAGGTAACTCCAGACTGCTTTTGCCATTCTGTTTTTTCTTCCATCCATTTTCTGCCACCTGTCTCTGGTTTTGCTGTCCATTTTAAGGCATCAGGGATCATTTTAGCTGAACAGCCAAACATTTTTTGCACATCTTCATAAGTTTTCCCCTCTCAATCAACTTTTTAATCAAATTATGCTGTTCTTCCGAACAATGTCTTGAACAACCCATTTTCCACAGGCTGTCAAAGAGAAATGCATGTTCAACACGGTGCTGGTTTCATATCTTAAAATGTGATTCCTGATTCACACCTGTTATTTCACCAAATGGATCACTGATCACTGAATGCCACACTGATATTTTTTACACATCCCTTTCAACTAATTTCCCAATTGCACAACCTTAAGAGCGCGCATATCATGAATGCTGGGTTGCTTGTTTGTTTTCTCAGAATCTACTGCACCTACTGGTAACTTGTTTGCCCTGTAGCAATAAAAATATACAAAACAGTTATTCTGGTTTGAACACTACTGTGTTACGGCTTTTGGGTGCTTTTCTGGTACTGCTTCAGAAGGTGGAAAACCGCCAGGTCAACTTTACCCAACTTAGACCGTCGTGAGACAGGTTTGTTTTAATTTGCTGATTAGTTAGAGTAGTTCTAGTAACAGTGTTGGTCCCGTTCATACATAACCATTTTAAATTTCATTTTAAAATATATATACTTTTTTACCGTCTGTGTAAAAGGGCCTGTTTTCACATAGTGTTCCACCTGTTCTTAGGCTCTTCCTCAGGTGGAAAAACACCTTAATTCCCCCCATTACCCCCATTTTCGTCATCTTCTGGAGGTCATTTCTAAAGGGGGTTGTTTCTAAAAACAAAAAATCAGCTTTAACTGAGTTGCTGTGCAAACATACCCAAAGGTGCTCATGGCCCAAAACCAACATGTCTTCTTTGTGAAGTGGACCACCTTTGTCAATATGAACGGCGGCACTCCGTTCACATCCAAACGCTAGCTTTTCTACCAATTGACATCTTTGTTTTTAGTCTATTTGCATTCACAGCTTTGTCCGTGCGCCACACTCATGCTTTACTGTGGAGAACAGATGTGAGGATGGGGTGTGTGCTGTTCTGACGGGGAGGCGGGCATGCAAGCAAGCAAGCAGGCGGGTGGGCAGGCAGGCAAGCATGCGCAGCCGCCGGCGGCCCCCCCAGCGTTTGGGCACTCGCACGCTGGTGTTAACAGTTTAGCTCCAGCGCCAGGTAGCCATTGAGGGCCACGGGCCAGGGTGGCACGTCCTTGGAGATGTTTGTTAGGAGATGTCCCTCCCTTTGTGCGTGTTTATACTCGACGGGGGGCCACACTTGGCTGTGGAAGTGTGGGGGGGGGTGGGGGCAGCTTGTCGAAAACTGGGAAACCAGCCGTCTTGTGGGAGCCAAGACTCTTTCTTACTGGGAATATTAAAGCGAGGCAGAGGAGGAGGAGGCAGCTATTTGAACAAAAGAGCCCCCCCTAGCATATAACAAGCGCGCCTCTTTCGCTGCACAGCACTTCGGAAAAGTGGGAAGGGCGCTGAATGGGAAAGGAAGTCATAAAAAAAAAAAGCAAACTTCTTTGAAAAAGAGTTTACGTGCGTGTATGCTGTGTCGCACACAATGCTGCGGTTTCATGGCGGACGTCCATCATGCGAGGAGGACGCGGTATCTGTTTAACATCGCATGTTGATGATGGGAGTGTCAAAAAACAAAATGAGCCGTGTGATGGGAGGATAATTGGCACGTTTGGTGCGTCTGATGCCGCTCTGTCTGCACTAACAAGAGCACTGTTTGGCTTTAACATACACACAATCACAAAAACGGACCCGACTCACCGATGAAAGGCACGTAGTTCCAGATTTTGTGGGATTTCTATTTTTGTAACCCAAAAGCCACTGAAGAAAAAATCCAAATCAACCCAAGATGACAAATCATTTGCAGACGCAACACGACTTCCAGCTGTTTTTGAAGCACCAGGAGCGCTCCAGCTTGATCTACCTCTGCGTGCGCTTTAAAACGTTGCTGTCGGCGTTGTTTACGGCGAACTCGCCAGCGCTCATTATGCTGGCCGAGCAGTTTGTTCCTTACCGCTATTACAACATTGGTTCTGTTGCCACTGTGTTGTACGATACACACAGTAGAACCTTGGCTAGCGCCATGACTTCCAGAAGGTCTGACTCGAGCTGAGACGGACTTTAACCGAACCAATTTTTCCCATAAGAAATCATGTAAATCCAATGAATCGGTGCCAGAAACATGTTAACACAAAACACCCGTTAAGAGTTTTACAACGATAGTTTTACATGCAGGAAACGATTCCAAACGCATTTAAATCACAAACGAAAGGGATAATATCACTTTTACCTACTTTGAAAACTTTGATGAAGATTCTGGATGACGGTTCCCAAAGACATGATGTGGCAGCGAGCTCAACCACCACCTTCTTGTTTTGCCATGAGTTATTTCTTAATGTCGATAGTGTTTCCCACCTCAGTAACCCCAAATAGAACCAATGAAAGTTGCAAGTGCCAGCATTTTGACAAGGAAGGTGAGAAAGACTATTGATACAATTATTGATAAGTATTGATAAATAACTCATGGGAAAACAAGAAGGTGGTGGCGGATGATCTCGCTGCAACCTTTAAACGTAAAGTAACCTTAAATATTCATCTAGTCTTCTCTTTTGTCGTTTATATGCATGTAGAATTGTTTTATACATGTCAAGCTATCCGTCCATCACTTTTCTGTACCACTTATCCGCACTAGGGTTATGCTGGAGTCTATCCCAGACCAGTCCAGGGCACACCCTGGACTGGTCGCCAACCAATCGCGGTAAAACGATATTAATAAAAGTATAAAAATGTGTTCTGTGTTTACATTTTTGAGAGTCCACCCCCAGCATTTTGATGAAGAAGGTGAAAAACTGACTAGACAGCAAAACGATGTTTGTGTTGTCTCTCTGAAGGTCAAGCTAACCTTAAATGTTCATTTATCCCTTTTATTTATCATTTATATGCATTTACAATTGCGGTATGCATGTTTATCTATAAAAGTCAACCGCTGATGACATCATAGACGGGCGACCTCACCAACTTCCTGGTTTTTGGCGGCCATTTTATAACTTCGCAAGCTAGCTTCTTTGGTAGAAGCTACGGACATTTTGTGATTAAAAAATATATATATACAAGACGAATAACAGTTGGACTCGCACGGTGTATTAATAACGTGATAAGAACCACGTCATGTTGTATGCAAATTGGAAACGAAGGCAGAATTTTGACATAAATGTCCCATGTTGACTGAAAAACATGCTAACGCTAACCGGGGCGGACTCTAACTGAGGTCATGCTGTATGACAGAGATAGATATATACTTTATTCATCCCTAAGGGAAATTTAGGTGCTAAACTTACATTTTTACTTGCTTAGGTTTCCCCCAAACACTTTTAAACACACTCCCGACACATTTGCCCTTAGTTACTGCATCCCTTTGCTGCCATTTTAACACCAGTCAGTCGCTTTGCTCCGTGTAGCGTTCACATTTGTCTTCAAGTCAACTGAACAGTGACGCACGGGACCAAAAGCCGGACCAAGACCGGTTTTGGGTTCGTACAAGAACGCTCATACTTGAGCGGAAGAAAAGCGTACTCGCAAACCAAATGCGCAACAGAGTCGTTTTAACCAACCCGAACATACCAGGCTGTGAACGCACCCCTGAACTCTTGCGGCGAGGTGCTGTGCCCCAGACGAGACGTAGAAGAGGAAAAAGCGGGAGGACAAGGCAACGAGGTGGCGAGGGCTGACTTTCTTGACCTAAAGATGGTATTCTCGCCAGGTCGTCAGCGTCTCTAATGTCGCTCGTCCAACGCGACCCGTGCAAGCGGCCTAAATAAAAAGCGACAACACCCCCGAGCAGACCTCGGCGCTTGCAATGCATCTCACTCGTGTTTGTCGACTTCTCGTGGCACCCCAGACATTTTTATCTCCCCCTTCCTAGGTTTTATACGGTGCGGTCGCCTCAATCACACACTTTGGCAAAACGCACGCACGCCGCGGCTCCCTCGCGCTGCCAAACGTACAGTTGGCGCTCGCTCCTGTGTGGCCGCCGCGGACGTGGGCAACACGTGCAAGGACCTCACACTGAGTCGAAATGTGTGCGTGTGTGTGCTAGCTTTTAAAAAGCAATTAGAAACGGCGTCACATTTTGCTGCTCTGTTTGCCCTAAAATAAGAGAATTTTACAGGAGGAAAGAATGCAAATGACCGGGCCGATCCCTCCTTTTAGCACCGCACGGTACCCGCTCGGCCCCACACCAGGGGTAGGGAACCTACGGCTCGGGAGCCAGATGTGGCTCTTTTGATGACCACGTATGACTCTCAGACATTTTTTAACATTTATTTATTATAAATATAAGTAACATGTCTTGCTTGTCCAAAGTGCAGCCCGTGCGTTTTATTGCCCCGCGGCACAATCTGAAAATGCATTTAACAAAAAATTGTAGGAAACAGCAAAAATGTAAAAATATGAAATATTAGGAGGAATGAAAAGTAATCTAACCCCCCAAAAAAGTTGTCATTTTTGGAAAATTAGGTGGGGTAAAAGGTTATAATGTTAGGTGAATCAAGTCAAAATATTACAGGAATAAAGTTGTAATTATGATAAAAGTTGGAAAACATTGGACAAAGCAGAAATGGAAAAAAAATGCTGTAATTTTGCAAGTAGAAAGTGAAAATATTAAGAGAAAAAATTCACAATTTGACAATAAATAAATTATGAGTAAATCATTTAATGTAGTTTTTTCTTAAAATATATGTAACATGTCTTGCTTTACAACACGGGTGTTCAAAGTGCGGCCCGAGTGCTGTATTGCCCCGCAGCACAATCGGAAAATACAATTTAACAAAAAACTGTAAGGAAACAGCAAATAGTGAAGCACTCATCAGCAGTAATTTTATGAGTATACATTCAAAAATATTATAAAATAATAGGAGAAAAAGATGTAATCTAACCAAAATAAAGTTGTGGTTGGAAAATTAGGTGGCAGAATAGGTTGTAATGTTAGGAAAATAAAGTCAAAATATTACAGGAATAAAGTCGTAATTATGATAAAAGTCTGAAAAACTTAAAAAAAGCAGAAATTCAAAAAAAGTGCTGTAATTTTAAAAGTAGAAAGTAAATATATTAAGAGAATTTTTTTTTACAAAAATAAACTTATAATATTATGAGTAAAAAAATAATTTTAGTAGCATTCTTTTTTGAGTATTTTTTCTAAATGTTATATTATGAAAAACAAAGCAAGACAATATTAAGTATTTTTTTTTAATATTAGGTTAGGGGAAAATTAACATTGTGGGAATAAAGTCCTAATATTCCAATTGAATACAGAGTTTTTGTTTTATAATGTATAATGTTTTTTTGCTGACATGACAAGAATCAGTGTTAAAACTAACATTCAAAATATAAAACCTTTTCAGCAATGGAATCCTTCCAATTCAGAGACTTGTTATATTAAAAATGCACACTTTTAGTTGTAAAGACTGTTAAAAAAACAGGATACGGCTCTCATTTGAAAACATGTGACTTTCATGGCTCTCGCAGCACAAAAGGTTCCCGACCACTGCGCTACACAACTGCCAAAAACCTTCTCGAACTGACCAGACAATGTTTGAAGTAACATTTGATCATCCTGCAAGTGTAAAAATAAATTAATCCCCATGAAATAAAACTAAAATTCTGGGAAAATAAGAAAATTATTAGCAATTACGGTTTGTTTGTGGTTTTGTTCTTTGTTTGAATTGAGCGTGTAATTGATTGATTGGTTTATAAATAATTACATTTCTAAATAAAATAATATTTGTATTATTTCATTATTATTGCCAATAATAATGATAGAATTATTTCATTGACAGAAAAAACTCTTAAATGTTAATGTGTGCAAATAAAAGCGTTTCATTGCGCAATTTAATTGAATAATTAAAGATTAATTAAGCAATTAATTGCTCACGCACTGAAAAGCCAGACCCTTGTACTGTATATGTTTGCACTTTGTTTAATTCCAACTCCGGTTTTATGGTTATCATCACACTTTTCCAATTTGCCATCATCTTTGGTACTTTCTTTTCCTGTTTTGCTGGACTTTTTTTAATCTAGGGAACTGGACCTAGTTTATTTTAGCATTTAATTTAATCGATAAGATCCTTGAATATTTTTGAGGTAATAAACTTTACTATCAAAAATAATTTGGCGATACTGGAATGTTGGTATCGCCGATACCAGCTGGTCAATCAAAACTGGTTGTTTTGATACTTCAGGTATATGATTTTCTGATGTTGTATACTATCTTGGCTATACTACTATACTATCAGCCCACCACCTCAATATACTTCACGGTGTAAAATCTAATCAAATAAAATCTTGTATTCTTTTTGCTATGATTTGAAATACTGTACACTACGTTTTAAAATTTACCAGAATTTGCACATCATATCGAATCGGTATCGCCGATCCCAGCTGAATTTTACCCACTATTGAATCCGAAATGAAATCAATGGTATTGCACATCATCATGCACCTCAGCAGTCTTTACTTCCGTAAACAAGCGGAAATGCGATCGATGTCTCGCTCATGCAGGTGCATTGCATTCCCATTACAAGTCGCATTTGTATGCTAATGTGAAGCCCCACATCACAAAATCGGATTTTCAACAAAAAATGGGAACTTGGGAATCCTACCCTGCAGTGCGAACGTAGCCCAAGGCCAAGATATCACGTGGCGTGTCCCGTGTGTTTGCGACCTGTAACACCTCGGCGACAATCTCTACTTGCCCCCTCCCCCCAAAACAAGCTGCACTGAAAGACTACAG
>QODF01000046.1:4050810-4075571 GCA_024372805.1 Oostethus manadensis
GAGAGGGACCTCTGGGCTTCCCTGCTTAGGTTGCTGCCCCCGCGACCCGACCTCGGATAAGCGGAAGAAAATGGATGGACGGGAATTTAGCTTCTCTGGTCATTTTCATGCTAGCTATTAGCCGTCGTGCTATGTAGATTAGCATCGTCTTTAGTTAAGAATGTTCCCTTATTTGCGTTTTTTCAAAAATAAATTCATAAAACATGGTGTTTTGTGGTTGGAAGCCACCTATTATTGGTTTGGAAATGCGTGTTTTAGCAAATATTTAATTTTTTTGCCTATAGGAAGCTTTTTCAAGCAGAAACAAATGGCTAATTGGCATCCAGAAAATGCATTCAAGGACGTTGGGATATGTGGTCACTACACTGGTCACTAGGTGTCAGTAATATTACAATGATGAGACAACGGCTACCAGGATGTACCGTACAGAACCTGGAAGTAAAAAAAAACAAAAGGAATGCTAAAATATGTAATTCTATATGATGCGTCATTTATGTATTTTTTTCTCTAATGTAGTTCTACTATATTAGATGATACAAGTCTAACAATGACTATAGGGGTGTTGTTTAATGTCTAGAGGGCTCTAATAACATTAAAAATGTTGTTTAGAAGGTTGCAAACAGTTTTTTTATGCTCGAACTATGAAAAAATTCCATTTATAAATAGTGCATGTAGTTCATATTAATTGTTTTGTTGTACTGAGCAGCCCTCTAACTGTAGCAGTAGCATTTTAACGTTTTCAAGTGTAAAAACAAGTTACACACTGTTGATATTAAAAGTCATATCACAAATTGTAGGATGATTGAGAAAAGTGACTTTTTTAACATTGCATGTGCTGATAAAAATAAAACATTCCGCCTTTTAGGGTTCAGGTTATCATCGCAATTTCTTCCTCCGTTCCTCATTCCATCATCATCTAAGGTTTTCAAGCTTGTGTTTTTCATCTGACGTAAATATCCCTTTTCCTTTTTTTTAAAGCAAAAACATCCCCCACTCTGCAGGGGCTGCAAATCACCTTGTTTACAATCTCACACCAACACTCACATCAATTAACTGCACATTGATTTTCTCTGCCCGGGACATTAGAATATTGCAGAACACCACCCCCACCCACTTCTCTCCCTCTCGTTTCCCCCTATTTTTATTCCCATGCAAGTTTGCTCATCATTGCACCAATTAATGCTCACGTGTGCACACAAATACTACAAAATTCCAATGACTTCATTGATAAAAGATGGATTTTTTTTTGGTTTTTAAAGCTACACCACCCTCCCCCTCTTTTAGGCATGAATAAATAAAGAGTCAAGTCTCGTCGCAGCTAAAAAAGATAGCTGACAAAGCCGGGAGGATAGATCCATCTCGCCCTGCAGCTGCTCTTTAAAAATTCAGTGCAAAATAATGGCAGCGGCCATCGGAACGTTATTATCTTCATTTCTCAACATCACGCGGCATGGCTGACTGAGAGAGGGCTGCGTTTGTCTTCTTTCGCATCCTCATGCATCTAAAAAAACAAAAAAAATTCCTATCTACAGGGAACCCCCGAAAGCAAAGGTGTCCATTGTGCGGGTCACTTTGATAATCATCGTTCTGTTTGTTAAACATGCTAAAATTGAGCCCAAGTAAGCAACAATATGCATGTGTGAAGATATACAAGGTATAGGAGACTCGGCAAAAACCAACATTAGATGGCTATCTATGTAAATGCATTGCTGATTTTTTATCCTAAAGCTTCTTTATGAGGCATTTAAATACTTTAAAGACGCAAAATACAATAATATTCCATCAATATGGTAATAATTAGAATTTCATATCATTTTAAATCCTAACAATAAGTACAATTTACTATCACAATGCACACAGACTCATCCGCATGTCATGTTTTTTTATTAATTATCTTTTTTGTAGTCATTCAAATTCACCGCCAGGATAATTTCCCCCTACAGACAGGCTTTGAGTAAATGTTGATACATATACTTAGAAATATATATTTTAAATAAAAAATGAAATACAGAGAAATCGCTAAAACCTTGTCTTGTCGGGGGTCCACAACCACCAGGCTGTGGCCCAGTAGTGGTTCACGGGCGGGGCCACATAAAACATTCCGATCCAATCGAAAATTGTTACAGACACAACTTTTTTTTGGAATAAATAATGTATTTTTTCTTGGATGATAATGCACAATCAAAGTTGTCCAGAACTGCTGGAAAAGCTTCCCAGACCAATGACAAAAAGAAAGATGACAAGGAAATGATGACAGCGGCTATTTAAATCATGGTTTAGTCGCCAGAAGTTCATTGTTCTGTCATTTTGGATGGAAGTTTGAAGGTACCAAAGGAAGATGATGTCACCATTCCCGGCCAGTTACTTGAGCACGACTAGATTTTTGGTACTGATTCCTACCAAAACGATGGATGGTGAAAACATGCTGTTCTTGTCACTCAATCATATCAAACCACATTTGTCTTCACGAAACAAACTCCAGGCTCGCACGATTTTGCAAAGTGTTCTCATCTGTTATTTTAACTTTATTGCGTTTAATACATCTTTCTGCAGGCATGCAAATGCGCCAAATCTTTCTTGTGTCGGTTTGGTGTGGGGAGAAGTTTGCTGTTCCGTCCATTTTAGATTCAAGTTAAAAGAACGTATCCGGAACGTTCCACTGTGGCATTCAAGACGCTGTTGCCGTTCCCGTCTAATTATTTGGGTAAAACCGGAAAACAAACATCATGACAGCAGCTACTAAAAATCTGGTTGTATTTCTTCCTGGTGAAGTCCTGTGTTCCGTCATTTTGGATTAAAGTTCTAAAGGAACGACCCAAAATTGGTCCTGTTTCAGTGTTTCCTTGTGAGCTATAGTTGATGAATAAATGTCTTGTTTAATTAGACTTTATATTAACATACGTCAACATTTTGCTAACTCGTGAGTTATTTTAGTACGTTTATGTTGCGTGAAGATGCCAAAAATGTAATTCAGGGAATAAAAAGATCTTTTATTACCGGATAATTAAAACTGGTGCCGATATATAACTTAACACTAACTAATGCAAGCAAAGGGGATCCAGACAACGACAGTACTGATACCGAGCGTGGAATCGGTGGAAAAGCTGTGTCCTGTGTTTGGTTCTGATAATCACCAAAGTTAAAGACTTGAAAAATGTCACTTCAAAAGTATCAGTATCTGCAGTACTGTAGTCATACTAGTACACTACAACATTAGCATTTGAATGTAAGGGAAATTTTTCCAAAAAATAAGGGAAATTATTAATGTGTTATTATGTTGTTATTCCAAATTTGTCTTTTGTTGTTTAGTGCATAATTTGTTCACAAAATTATATTTTGGTTTCGCCTGATATCTTCATCCTTGTGTTTTATTTTGAAGTTGAAACCATTTGTTGTCAACAAGTACAGTATATGGTGTGGCCGATACTGTATGCCCTATCTTTGCTTGATATCGCTACACCATAATTGGCAGTATCGCAGGTCGAGGTTGAGGAGCAAAGCGTTTTATGTACTTTATCTTCCTCCTCTGGAGGTAAAATAAAAAATAAAAAAAAGTTTGTTGGGAGAAGAGAGAGGGGAGAGCGAGCATAGGTAGGCGGGGACGCAGGCGTGTCCCAGCCTGCTGACTGAGCGGCTCCGCAGCCAATCACGCGGCGGGTGGGCGGAGCCTAGCGGTTGTCCCACTGCCGCACTGGGCCCTCTGGAAAAGTTTGTTTATTCGCTGCGCGCGGCGTGCGACGGCAGCGTGTTCCCGTCTCAAACGCGCCGTTTAACTACACGAAAAAATCCTACCCGGGCGGAACCGAGGCGGTGGATTTTCGTTTGAGTGTTGCGTCCGGAGGAGGACAACAGGAGGCGACACTTTCGTACGGGACTACGGCTCGTGGTGAAGAGGAGGAGAAAGTTCGGCAACGTTTAGAAAAAAAACCCAAAAACGCGAGAGCTCCATCATATGGACTTGACAAGCCTCCGTAGACGCGAGAGAGGAGTTTGGGAAGCTCCGCGAGAGGAGTCATTTTTGGGGGTGGGAGGTTTGAAGAAGAAGAAGAAGAAGAAGGCGACCCCCCCCTCCTCCCTCCCTCCTCTTCCTCCATCTCTTCTTCTCGGGCAAAAGCAAATCAGGAGCTAATTGATTAAAGAGGCTTCATTTGAATAGGAGGGGGGCTGGCGAGGTGCCAATCGCCTTTCAAAGAAGCCCCCCCTCCCCTCTTCCTCCTCTTCTCCCATCTTCATCCTCCTCCATCATCACCCCTCCCTCCCCGTATGATTAATCGCAAGGCATTATTGATAATCATAACGTGGCACATGCGCGTTGGATGGGCTCGATGTGCGTAAAAATTTGAGGCCCCCCACTCATTTTTTTTTTTTTTTTTTTTGGTTTACTTGCTTCCTCCTCTTCCTCTTCTTCTTCTCCTTCCTCGCTCGCCCATGTGCCAGCCAGCATGTCGCGGAGGAAACAAGCCAAGCCGCAACACTTCCAGTCCGACCCTCAGCTGCCCGGAGCCGGCCACAATGGTGAGTCCCACTCCCTGCAGCCGCCACCTCTCACCTCAACACAAATGCTTCATATTCCGTACCAAAAATTACCCATTTCTTTTTTAATAATTTCCAAAAATGTGCTCTACCAATCGGCTTCGTCTACAGTCCAATCAACTTTACTACATAATTAATATAATTCACTTTTCTCTTCTTTTACGCATTTGAAAAATCGACATTACGCATTGGAAAATCCACATTAGACTCAATTGTGCATATTTTACGTGATGAATTCCACTTCATCTCACCGGTTTGGAAACTTTTCCAACTTTTTTTTTTGGTTTTACCCCCGGACCACCCGGCGCGTCCTATAAAAGGCCGAACGCACACATTCCAAAGTGCGCAAACCTGCTTCATATGACCGCAAACCTCCTTACATTTCTATCAGCTGCGCGTTTTTAGGTTAAACGGCGTGCGCGCAGCAACCAAGCAAGGCTTACGCGTCGTTGCTCATCGCATATGATAAAGTGTTTCTCACGCACGCTCAGACATCATAAAATCAATTGCGGTTGACTCCAAAAAAACCAAACAAAACACACAAAATATAAAAAAAGAAACGTGCATTGTCCTGCAGGGGTATTTGCGCAAACAGGGACTGGTTCGGTGTCAAACGTGGCATTCAAACGCACTCGGTGGGAAGTCATTTTCACGTTTTTATTCGTACGGGAGCTTTCCGTTCCAATCGACTGCGTGGGGGTTTCAAATGTAAATAAAAGTGGCGTCCAAAGTGGGACAAAGGTGATGGGAGTTGCGTAACCAGCAGGGCGCTCAAGACAAGTTAATTGTTGACCGACTATTAATATCGTATCTTCTTTTTTTATTTGTAATTTTTACCATCCCGAGTCGGAATGGTGTCATTAAAAAGGACATTTGAACGAATAAAAAGGGAAACTAGACGCAAAAGTGGCCATTCAAAGTAGACACTGTAAATAGTACAAATGTCTGCACGTGCAGATGCACTTTGAACGCATCATAAGGTAATTCCATGCAAGATGAATGACTTTAATTTTCTAAGGGTGGGGCGCTTAGATGTTCGAAATGAAGCTACATGTACGTGGAATGAAAGTTAGGGTGCACGATTTACTTCTTCATTTGTAATGAAAAATATGTCCTGTCTATAAAAAGTGTGTGTTTTTAGGGATAAGGCCTTGTTTTAGTGTGTGTGTGTGTGTGTGTGTGTGTGTGTGTGGTGATTGTGTTGTGCTGTTTTAACCTTTGCCAGTGCCCCCTCGTGTATGTGTGTGTGTGTGTTTGGGGAGGGGGCTGACCAGGATTCAGGGCCCAGTGAGATCCACTTGTGCTCGCCATTGACCCGCCTGGTCGGCCCCGCATGCGGCCCGAGCGAGGCCTTGACACTTGTTTTTTATCCCTTGTATGAAGTGAATGGATGAGTTAGGCCCTTATCAATATTTAGGCCCTATCAGAGTGGGAGCCCCCCTGGGGGGAGGGAAATTGGGAGAGGCAGCCCCCCACTCTGCTGCTTTTTTTGGGTGCAAACAGAGAGTGTTTGTCATTTGCTTGGGGTGTTGCCCTACTAACCCCCCCATACACACACACACACACACACACACTTCCCTTGAAAGCTTTAAGCATGTATGTCAGCGGACCACAGCTTGCTTAGTGTCGTCCTGGCCGGACCTAGGTGGTTTTGACCGGACCCCCCTTTATCTGGTATGGTGTGGGAAGTTTTGTGGACCCCTTCTACCAAAAAAACACAATGTAGGACCTCTTCTACACCTGAAAATCTTTTTTTTCCCACTGACATTCCATCTTTTGCATCCTTTCTGCTCTTCTTGCAGCAGTTCTTCTGCCCCGACGCCGCAGCTTGGCTTGATCTTTATTTTAATTCTTCACTTAATCCCTGCTATTTTGGGAATTAAGCCTAATGCTAGCATCTGTGCTATCCCGCCGCACCCGTCGACGTGAAGCTTCCATTTGTTCAAATAAAGTTAGATGGGGGTCAAAATGTAAAGCTTTTAAAACAAGGAGGTTCTGCATGTTCATTTTTTGTCTTTAAATGTTTCATTTTTGCTCGTGACCCTGCAAAAAAAGTTGCCCCTCAGCAGTGTTTTATTTCTGTGTACAAATTTAGACGTTTTGTTCTTACATGTCTGGAATTGCACATTTTAATTTAGACTTTAACTCTTCTTTTGCTCCTTTTTTGGATTTTTTTTTTTAGGGACGTTGCAAGAAAACTTGGTGCACAGGCGCGTCGTGAAAATGTACAATTTAGACATTTTGTGAACTCTTTTTTTTAAATTGATATTTTAAAAATGGAACAAATAAATTGTGTGCTGTATTTCTTACAAAACAAACAATTGTAATTATTGTGCAAATATAGAATACAAACACTGTGTGCCCTTTTAAGAAAATCAAATACATTTATTTTAGTTTATATTTATTTTAAAGTAATTGTGTGTATGCTTTAAATGTGCTTTTATGTTTAATATGATTTTTTACATGTACAAATATTGATGTCCTTACACTGGAAGTCATTATGGAGTAATTTGATGTCATAATTAAACATTTAATTGAGAGGACGCATTTGTTTAATCAAAGAGAGCACACCAGTGTTGTAGTACACACACACACACACACACACTTCCTTTCCTTCTTGAAAGTTCTCACCCATTTTTAGTAACTCATTTATTAGTGCACGAGTAAAAAAATCATTTCATCTTTTCATTCATTTCTCCCCAACATTAACTCTCAGTGGTGTGTGTTTATTTTTATTTCTCCAAAAAGTGTGAGATTTGGCGTGAAAAGTTATCATGTGTTTGCATAGTTGGCAAGTGTGGGGGTGCACATGGGGGAGGGTGGTGGTGGGGGGGGCAGTGACTGTCATGGCAACTTTGCTGCTGTCTGATGTCTCGGTGCAGAGAAACACTGAAGGGGAAGATAATCCTTGAATTAAACAGAATCTGCTTTGGAAGTGAAGTGAGGGGGCAGGATGGGGAGGGGTGGGGGGGAGGGGGGCGGCCTGGGGATGAGCTCGGGCCCGGGTCGTGCAGCGCCAAGCCGGGCGGACCATTCCACCCGAGTCCCCCCTGTTCCCGCCGCTCCCATGCTGCGTGAACAATGGGGAGGCATCCTGTCTCTCTCTGTGGGGCAGGGCTGCACTTCTGCAAGGGTTTCATTTGCAAATGAATTCTTGGCCCTGATGAAAGTGTTGAGAATGGGGCGAGGAGGGGTGGGGGGCAGCAGCAATGAAAGGGATTCATAGAAAAATGCAATTTGTAAATCAACTTGTATGTTAAACAGAGAGATTTGGGTGGGACAAAAGAGGGCAAAGAATGAGGAAAGTCTGCATCGCCTCCAGGGAGGATCTTTGTTTTGTCCTGTTTATTAAAATGCCCCAAATTTAGCATCTGAAAGGTGCTCATTGGCTTTGCCAGATTCCCCAACCACTTTTTTTTTTTTTTTTTTTCTTTTTTTTTTTTTTTTTTTGCTAGTTGGTCCTGTTTTCTGACCTCAGTCCACGAGCGTCAAACTCGTTTTCATCGTGGGCCACGTAGCGCAAACTGAGTCATCATATAAATCAGGGGTGTCCGAAGGCCAGCCTGGGAGGCGGGACATTTGCTCTTTTTTATTGTCTTACGGCATATTTGAGAGTTCAAATAACTATATTTTCAAGACTCAAGAGTCTTTTTTGTCTACTGTAAATCAAGGAGCATATAAATGGTGTTTTTTCCCTCCACTGTGCAATGAATTTAACAGGATAAATAGGAAGTATGAAAGAAGGCGCATACACCAGGAGTTTTAAAGTAAACACATATAAAAAAATATATATATGTACGGGTGGGCTAAAAGTAGGGTTACAGTTTTCACATTTGACATTTATTAGACATTTATTTACATGTATTTGAGCACTTGAGAAATTAAATATTGAATGCCAAATGTGAAATATGTAAATAAATGTCTAATAAATGTAAAATGTCTAAGTGGCCCTCCCTGTATAAAAGAAGATACAAATAGACAAGAGACTAAATACAATATTTTTAAAAATCAAAATATATAAAGAGGGCATATACAGTAGGTACAACCAACAGAGAAACAACAACGGTGCAAATACTGCCAGATGTGCAAAGTACGAGTTTAATGAAGTTTACATCCCTCGTTGTAAAAAATTCCAAAACACCCCAAATCTAAATGTAAAAAGGCGTCATTGTAGTAACACAATTGCTGCTTTTTTTTTGAAGCCGCAAACTGATGGGTAACTTTTGAAAGCACAAGCAGACATTTAAGTCTGCAAACAACTATTGCACCATTCCGACTGAAAACCGGGCTTATCTCGTTGTAATATTGAGTTAAGGAGCACTGCCATTCCCGCTGTACCTTTTATGCGGGATTGTTTATTTAACACGTCATGTGATGTTCCTCACGTGTTTCAGCATGTCAGAAAAACGCTTTATTTCCAGGCCGTCGGGGGCCCCGTAAAAGCATGTGGCGGGTCGGCTCTGGCCCCCGGGCCTTGAGTTTGGCACCTATGTCGCACACCCTTCAGTTTTAATCATTCATGTGACACACACACACACACACACACGTGTCCCGTGATTTCTCCGCATTTTTACCAGTCAACGTAATTGAATCAATTTGAATATCATTAACGTGTTGTGTCCTGTTTTCCTTGTCACGTGCGAGCTTCGGGGGTGTGGTGGTCTCTCGTTGGAGCGGACGCAAACGAGTGTAGCGCCCTTGTCCGACAGGGCCCGGGCTGAAAATGAGCAAAGTTGACAGCAAATTGAAAGTCTAATAGGTCCTTCAAATGCTTGATTCGCGCCCGAGTGGACAAGCGGACTTTGAACGTAAAGGAAATCGATGGCCTCCTATGAAATTTCATTAAAGGGTGCGGGGCGCACGCACACACGCCCCTTCTATATTTGGATGGATTATCTGGAGAAAATGATGAGCTCTGCTTTGGCTGATGTGCATCTTCAAAGATCACTTTTTAAGCGATATTTGAGTAGTTTTCATTGATTTTGTTTCCCCCTTTTATCTGTTTCCGAGGCACCGAATCAGGCCCTCGCTCAGCTTATTGTTGCCTTTCGATCCTTGCCTTTTTTGTGAGCACATCAAGGGGATAAGTGTAAAACTGATTAAGTTAAGATTAGCAACAATGGAATTTTGGGAGATAAAGCTGCCTCATCACTAATCCTCTGTTTCCTCTTTATTTTTTCTTCCAGGGGACACAGAACTTTGCTCCGAGGACCCTTCCTGCAAGGAGTCCGACGCCCACGTCTGCAGCAGATGTTGCGCCGAGTTCTTTGAACCGTTGGACCTGGAGGAGCACCAGAAGAATTGCACTAAGAATCAGTTAGTCCTGATCGTGAATGAAAATTCGGCCTCTCCCGCCGGAACATTCTCGCCGGGGTCTCCTCCTCATAATCCCGATGACCAGATGAATGACACAGCCAATAACACTGATCAAACGGAGTGCGGCGACCTTTTGGAGTCCAGCGCGCTGGAAAAAGAGGAATCCATGGACGTGGATGTTTCCGGAATGAGCAGCAGTCACGAAGAGGAAGGCTGCCAGACGGAGAGCGGCTGCCCCAGCAACAAAATGTGCAGCCTCACTGGTAGGGCCACCTCTGGTCCTGCAGTCGGTACTTCAGCTATTTCTGCCCCGCTTCCTCAGCTCACAAACCTGGCCGAGCTGGGGAACTTCTCCATGATCAACAGTAATGTCATCATTGAAAACCTGCAGAGCACCAAAGTGGCTGTGGCCCAGTTCTCCCAGGAGGCACGCACCACTGGGGGGCCCAGGGTGGCAGTGCCCGCCCTCATGGAGCAGCTCCTAGCTCTGCAGCAGCAGCAGATCCACCAGCTGCAACTCATAGAGCAGATACGTCACCAGATATTGCACCTGGCCTCCCAATCCCCAGAAATGCAGGTGCCCCCGACCTCGGCTCCAGGCACAATGGGGCCCACTGCCAGCCCGCTGGCCACCCTCAGCTCCCATCTCTCCCAACAGCTGGCTGCAGCCGCAGGCCTAGCACAGAACCTGGCAAGTCAGTCGGCCAGTATTAGCAGCCTAAAGCAGCTTGCTGCTGCAGCACAGCTACCTCAGTCCAACCAGAGCAGCAGTGAGACATCTCAGAGCATTAGCACCCTGGGGCCATCAACAGGCAATGCCCAACCCCCTGAGAAGAGGCCCAGTCACGTGACTAACTCCACTCTAGCAAAGTCATCCACGCCAGCTTTCGCAATTGGTAGCTTGTTAAGCTCGGCGGTGAATCCCCTTCTACCTCAGCCCCCGCCTGGAAACCCCATGTTCTCCAGCTCGCTGCCAAGCGTTGGCACCACCGTGGAGGACCTGAACTCTTTAGCAGCTCTGGCGCAGCAGAGGAAAAGCAAGCCGCCCAACGTCACGTCATTCGAAAGCAAGAGCAACTCGGAAGAGGCATTCTTCAAGCATAAGTGCAGGTTTTGTGGCAAGGTGTTTGGTAGCGACAGCGCCTTGCAAATCCACCTGCGCTCTCACACCGGCGAGCGGCCGTACAAGTGTAACATCTGCGGAAACCGCTTTTCCACCCGCGGTAACCTAAAGGTGCACTTCCAGCGTCATAAAGAGAAATACCCGCACATCCAGATGAACCCATACCCCGTTCCCGAGCATTTAGACAACATCCCGACCAGCACCGGCATTCCCTACGGCATGTCCATGCCACCAGAAAAGCCGGTCACCAGCTGGCTGGATAGCAAACCTGTTTTGCCCACTCTGACTTCGTCTGTTGGCATGTTGCTGCCACCAACCATGCCCAGCCTGCCCCATTTCATCAAAAAGGAAGACCACTCAATAGCCATAACTAACCTTCCTGTTCCTGCTACAAAAAGCGACTCAGGTGCTTCTGAGCATCTAGCTAAAAATAATGGTGCGTCCGACGAGGTTGAAGGTGCAACTCTGCCTACCTCAAATGGGAAAACTGACGAAGGCAGCCATTCCTCTGGCTTTGTGACGAGTGCGAGCTTAGCCCCGGAGAGCACCGCTGAGTACACAACGTCCAACAGCCCACCCATGATGACCAACCCACTCATGCCTCTGATGTCCGAGTTCAAGGCAAAATTCCCCTTTGGAGGCATTTTGGATCCCCTCCAGGGGTCCGAGACCTCGAAGCTGCAGCAGCTCGTGGAGAACATTGACAGGAAGGTGACTGACCCGAACGAGTGCGTCATCTGCCATCGGGTGCTGAGCTGTCAGAGTGCGCTGAAGATGCACTATCGCACTCACACGGGAGAGAGGCCCTTTAAATGCAAAATCTGTGGCAGGGCCTTTACCACCAAGGGAAACCTAAAGACCCACTACAGCGTCCATAGGGCCATGCCTCCACTGCGAGTCCAGCACTCATGTCCTATATGTCAAAAGAAGTTCACAAATGCCGTGGTCCTGCAGCAGCATATCCGCATGCACATGGGCGGACAGATCCCCAACAACCCCCTGCCGGACAATTACCCAGAATCCATGGTCTCTGATACAGGCTCATTTGATGAAAGAAACTTTGATGATCTTGACAACTTTTCTGATGACAACATGGAAGGGTTGGAGGAGGGCCCGGATAGCAGCGTGCCAGACACACCCAAGTCGGCGGACGCTTCCCAAGACAGTCTGTGTAACTCCCCGGCTACCCTGGACATGCAGGAAGGGCAAGAAAATGTCCACAGCAATGACACGGAGGTGCTGAGAGTCGGCCAAATCAAGGCTAATGGCTTAGCGGAGGGGGATTGCCTCACCAACGACTCCTCGTCTCTTGGAGGGGACGTTGAAAGCCAAAGCGCTGGAAGCCCAGCTGTGTCCGAATCTACCTCCTCCATGCAGGCGCCGTCCCCCACTAGCATGCAGCCGCAGCCTCGCAAATCCCCCGGCCTAGAAGAAAGGCATCAGAGGGCACTGGAGCACAGCAGCATCTTACACACTCACCCCTCCAACATTGGAGCCCTAGACCTGACATCTGTCAATCCCTCAAAGGACCCCTTGGGCATGATTTTCCCCTTCCGCGAGCGTAACCCCGCAAAGAACACATCCTGTGATATATGTGGGAAGACCTTTGCATGTCAGAGTGCCTTGGACATTCACTATCGAAGCCATACCAAAGAGCGACCATTTATTTGCACGGCCTGTAACAGGGGATTCTCCACCAAGGGCAACCTCAAGCAGCACATGCTCACCCATCAAATGCGAGATCTCCCCTCACAGCTCTTTGAGCCCTCTAACACCAGCCTGTCCTCCAGTCCCACACCCTCCCTCCTGTCCGTGGGCTCCCTGGGCAAGCCTGAGGTCAACGGCTTCCTGCACAGCCTCCACCCGGAGAACAAGGACGGCCTGGTCACGTCGTCCGCCTCCACCTCCCCGGTGTTGTCGGCCGCTCCGCCTCGCCGGACGCCCAAGCAGCACTTTTGCAACACTTGCGGCAAGTGCTTCTCCTCCTCCAGCGCCCTGCAGATCCACGAGCGGACGCACACCGGTGAGAAGCCCTTCGCCTGCAGCATCTGCGGCCGTGCTTTTACCACCAAAGGAAACCTCAAGGTACGCAACGAGTGATGTCTTCGCCGTGTACTTTTAACGCGTGCAAAAGAACAAAAGGGGTTTGGAACGTAAAAGCCTCTTGTACACCGAGATCTCGCACCGTATCAGAGCATTTTAGAGAAAGCCAACCCTTTTCACACAGAAATCAGATAATTAGATGTGTTCCAGCGTCTGGTGTGAGGCAGGAGCATTGAGTATATGGTGTTAATCCCTACACAGACCCTGGACGCAAGTGGGGTCCTCCCTCTGTTAGAGCTTTGACACTACTTTGTAAGGGGGAACACAAATCTGTGTTGTAGCCTTTTATACAGAATAGCGACACAAAAGAGGGGTTAAGGGCGTCAAGATATGTGTTCAACTTTGATGGGAATTTGGGGACATTTTTAAAACCTCTTGCAATGGCACCGGTTTTACCCCTGTGCGATAAAAACTAAAGCCCCTTTCACGCCGCTTGTAAAAGCTGGCTTTTTGCCGCATTCTTGAAGTGTTGCTGTTCAGTGAGGGATTTTTACTCTTAGGCGGTAGCAGAGTTGGATGCTCTTGAGGAGAGGCACCGCCCGTGCAAAAGGGCGGCAGCAAAAAAGCCGGGACATGAGCGCGAGGTCCTGTTGTGTTGAGGGTGGTTGTCATTACGTCACGCCAGACACGGATGCAGCCAATTATCTGTTTGGTTGCCTCAACATTTCTGTATAAAAGGTGGATAAATGCCGGATCTGTTGCAAGGGTTGTGATGCAGCTATTTTGCGGGATTTCTGTTTGAAAGGGGCAAGAAATGCCACTTAAAGTGGGAAGTGGACATTATAATTTTACGGAGAACCCTCAAGTCCAGCGTGAGACGAGCACATCAGGAATTAGATGAAGCGGCGCATAGCGCTCTTCCCAAAATAAGATGTTTACGCCACACGCAGCTAACCGCGCTGCTCCACGGAGGGTGTGAAGCTATTTTAATTCGCGGCTCTGCGTTATTATTATTTTTTCCATTGCATCATCTCACGTGCAGCTCTCAAGTTTGTAAACTCATTTGCATTCCTGCTCTGTGTTAGGTCCACATGGGCACGCACATGTGGAACAGCGCTCCAGCCAGACGCGGCCGCAGGCTCTCCGTGGACGGCCCCATGGCCTTCTTGGGCACCAACCCTGTCAAGTTCCCCGAGATCTTCCAGAAGGATATGTCCTCCAGGGCGGGCAGCGGCGACCCAGCAAGTTTCTGGAACCAGTACGCCGCCGCCTTTTCCAACGGTCTGGCCATGAAGACCAACGAGATCTCTGTGATCCAGAACGGAGGCCTGCCCCCCATGTCGGGCGGCGTGGGCAACGGGGGCAGCTCCCCCATCGGCGGCCTGACGGGCAGCCTGGACAAACTGCACAGCGCCGAGCCCAATGCCGCCTTGGCGGGCATGGAGAAGATGGCCAACACGGAGAACGGCGCCCACTTCAGGTTCACACGCTTCATGGAGGACAATAAAGAAATCGTCACCAATTAAAACATGAAAACAGACAGAACTGCTTTTTTCTCTTTTTTTTTGGAAGACGAGTGGCTTCTTTTGGTTTTTTGTACAATGTACATGTTATAGTTTCCAGGAACTTATTTATTAGTGACTATAACCGTGCTTGAGACGCAGTGGAAGCATTAACAGGTCTAAAAAAACAAAAAACAAACAGGGATGGGTACAGAGTGCGTGTGCTTCTTCTTCTTCTTCTTCTACAGATGTGTAGTACTATGAGGTAGGCATTAAGTTATTTCCTGGTCCTGTAGTAGCGATAACCCTACCACGTCTTCTATGTGATGCGTTGTAAGATGCTGTAAATAATGTACACTGATCTCCTCCCAGATGGTGTGTTCACTTCCCCCCCTCTACTAGACGTGCTCCACTCGCTTACTTATTTAAGGACGACAAAACATGGACCGTTTAGTGTTTCTTGATACTTTTTGTTGTACTTTTTTTTGTCGTCGTCGTTGTTGTTTACTTCCATACTCCCCGCCAGCCCTCCCTCGGACTTTCTTGTTTCATTCTTTTTGTTTTCGTTTCCTCCTCCACGGGTTTCCACAGTGCTGCTAATGTCCCGGCATCGTTGCGTTCAAGCCCTCTGGCAACCACCAAAAGAGGATGTACATATATATCTTGCAAAGACAAAGAGGAGTCCGGCGGCCGGGGTGGGGATTTACGAAAAGGATAGTGTTTTTATAAATATAAATATAAATATATTGGGTTTGACAACCTGTTGGGACTGTTACATGCACTTTCTTGGAAAGTTGGAAGATCTTCTATATGGGTCCAGTTTCTCTACACTTTAATACCTACTAACAACTGAAATACTGTAATTCTTTACTCTAATAATCAAATACATCAGTTTTCCAAAAGAAACATTGTGTGTGTGTTTGTGTGCTTTCACTCCCCCTCCTTTGATCAATGTTTGTCTTTACAATAAAAAATAATGACTTTATATATAAAAAAAATACAGTTTTTAATATTTTAAAGTTCTGCAAGAATTATTTTTTTAAAAACAAGTCAATTTGGACACCTTTTGTTGTCGAATAGCAAGGCAAAGTGTATAGAAAGTGAATAGCAAGGTACTGCATACTCTTATGTACTGTATATATACGTGTGTGTGTGTGTGTGTGTGTGTATAGCTATATGCTATATATAAATATGATAACAAAAGTATTAAAATAAAAAAAAAGGTTTACACCAGTCCAGGGTGTTGCCCACCTCTCACCTAAAGTCAGCTGGGATAGGCTCCAGCGACCCTAGTGAGGATAAGCAACATAGAAAATGGATGGATGGATATATATATATACATATATAGAGAGAGAACTATATACATACTGTATACGTTTTACTATTATCTTTTAAATTAGTTTCTGAAATGTACGTTTATTGCATTTTTGCAGCATTTAAAATCCTATTTTTTGGGGGTATTTCTTGCATTGTACTGCATATTGTTTTTTGTATACGTGTGCAGAGAGAAAATGATAAAAGTATATATATATACTGCATATATACTCAGTGTGTGTGTATATATACATATATATATATATATACATATGTATACACAAATGCCATATGTATACACATACATTTATGTATGTGTACACATATATATATATATGCATATACGCATATACACTATATGTATATATACACATACACACATATACCGTATATGTGTATATATATATATATATATATAAATATATATATACTTACACATTTGTTACTATATCCTTTAAATGAATTTGCATTTGCAGCATTTTTGCATCATTTAAAATCCTTTTTTGGTACTGTTGCTTGTGTTTCATGTGTATGTGTGTATATATCTATATATATATATTTATACATATGTACACATTGGCCTTCACCTATACATATATGTGTATGTATAATATACAGTATGTATGTACATTAATATAGTGTGTGTATGTGTATATAATGCATTATGTATGAAATTAGATTCACATAAAGGGAGATACTATTATAAAATATTTTTTCATGTATATATACATACATATATCTTTACTATATTTTTTTCTATGACTTTTTCTAAATGTACATTTACTGCACTTTTGCATCCTTTAAAGAATTAAAAAACGAGTTGTTCCTTAAAATAGAACGGTACGTGGTATTAGATATGAAATACATATTTAAGACAACTATCACAAATGGAATGTAAAGACATGCGAAAAATAAGAAGCTGTAAATAATCAAATATTCAGAAAGTTTCATCCAAGAAGTAATCATTGATACTGTCTAAAGAATTTGCTGGGAATGAAGTTGTCCTGTTTGAGAGTTCGAGCAGCATTTCCCTCCCTTCCACTTAGGGCCGCTCCAAATAAAGTCGTCCAAAACCCGGATTAAAAAGGCCTTTGGTCTGTCTTGTCTTTATTTTATATTTTTTTTTGTCGCCATTGAAAACGGACGACGGGCCCCTTTTGCAGTCCGCGTCATTGAACACATCGCGGCACGCCGCGCTGCATAGACGCTCAATGCTTCAGCCGGCGAGTGGCGTTCACGGCCGTCCGTCCTTTCAAACGCGCTAATTTCTTGTGCGTTTTGGAACATCCCTTTTATTCCTATTTGTCCTGGGAGTTAGTTTTGTTCCTCTGAATTCCCATCGACTGAAAAAAACTTCAAAATCTAGTAAATGAAGTGAAAAGACAGATATAATAGTTTGTATTAGTATTTCTTTGCAGATGTGATATAATGTATATTTCTATTATTAACGCACAAAATTAAAAATATTGATACTATAACTACTAATATGTCATCCAATGGCCAATGATAAACATACTGGTACTTATACGCATATGATTGTGCATGTAATGCATATATGCATTATAAGTTATTCCAATGAATTATTATCTGTGGTCATATGATGTATAATTAGGGCTATATTCAATGCTTTTTACAAACACACAGCACTATGCATTATTTTTGCATGTATTTATTTATGATTATGTATATGATATCCAATGTAATAAAACATAACTGGTAGGGTTGACATGTCAAGGTTTTGTTTACATGTAAAGCTGAGACATTTTGCATGGGGGGGGGGGGGGGGGGGGGNACTAAACACGCTGCCGGGCCAGGCCGGGCCTCCTCTGCTCTATGCTGGCTGCTCTTGGTGTTCTCCTCTCCCTGTGCGTCCATCCATCCATCCATCCATCCAGCCAGGCGCTGGGATGGAAGGGTGTGGTGCACGGTTACAGGAACATTCCCAATCTCAGGTGGCAAAGAATGTGTGTGTTCCGTGGATCTCCTCCGACACAGGAAGAGACGCACGCTGAAACCCAATCGCCGCGGCTCGTTTCACGCTCCTCGCAGGCCGTCTGCACGTTTGTCAGGCGGGTTCTTCTTTCTGTCCGCGTCTTAGCCCACTTGCTAGTAGGCCGCATTTATGTCGGATTCTTATATTTTTATCTGATACTGTGTATCATGATAATGCTTCTTTTTGTGGGCCTAATGCAACACGGAACAAAGATCCTCTATATGAAAGGAGCAGTCTGCTGTTTTTCAGGGCCTACTGCAAAAATGCCAGTCAAAGATCCTCTACGGCAGGAGCGCCCTGCTGTTTTTCAGGGCCGACTGTAGACACGCCAGTCAAAGATTGTTTATCTGACAGAGATGATGTACTTTTTGAAAACATTTCGGTTTTGCGTAAAGTAGCCGAAAATGTCAAAGCTGCACAAAAATTCACACATCTGCTCCAAAAGTGGCCCCAGTGAAAAAAAAGCAGTGGTTTTCAAACTGGGGGGCGCGCCCCCTAGGGGGGCCTGGCGTTATGACATGATTATTACTATACTATACTGAAAATCTTTTTTTATCCAAAAGGGGGGCGCTGCAAAATAAGTTTGGGAACCACTGAACAAAAGCAACATCCGACCCCACCCCAGTGTCCCCTTTAATGTACACAAATACAATCTCTCATGTGCTCGCATTTGATAAATTGGGTATTTGTCCACCAGGGGGTGCTGCCTTTTCCAATTTAAACCATGCAGAAAAATTTCATTTTGGTTGCTTTCTTGTCAATAAAAGAAATAATAAAATTAATTTAAAAAAATATCATAAATAATATAATAATATATATAATAATAATAATACAACTGCGATTGGCTGGCGACCAGTCCAGGGTGTGCCCCACCTCTCGCCCGAAGTCAGCTGGGATAGGCTCCAGCATACCCGTGACCCTAATGAGGATAAGCGGCATAGAAAATGAATGAATGACTAATATTACAAATGGAGTTATGTGCAATTGTATATCATGTCATTTTACAATATCGCAGTGGACATTTTTGGACAAACGTTTGACTATTCTTGACATCATCATCATCCATCCATCCATCCATCCATCCATCCATCCATCCATCCATCCATCCATTTCCTATGCCACTTATCCTAATGCGGGAGCCTAGACGTCGTTATTATTGTTATTAATATTCATCCATATTTCCTTATTTTGGCCGCGGTTCTGTCGGGTCAGGTGGACCGGGATGTCTTCAAGAAGCCCGAGACCCCCCCTAAAGAGCCCCCCACCCCCTTCGCACCGTGAGCGGATACAAAGCGTTCGCCTGAGGCCCGGCCAGGACTCCCCACAGAGGTTGTGGACTACCGCCGCCGGATCAAAGACCAACCTCATTTTCTTCACTCTCCTCCCCCGGATGCCCATTACACCCAAGGTGGCGGAGGCTGGACTTTTGGTTGTAGTTGAGCTCTACATACGGTACATGCTGTCTTTTATGTCGAAGATGAGACAGAAAACGGGTTACCGATCCGTCCGTCATCACCGCGTGGAAGCGCAGACCTCCGGGCTGTCAAAAGCTGACACGTGTAAGCGCCGCGTTGGAGGCCTCGGGCCGCCATGAAAGAGCTCGCGGGGAAAAAAGCGTCTGCCCGACACGGCTCAACTTTTTTATGGCGTCTGGAGAGCATCCAGACATGGTGAGGTCACGCATGTCGGGCTCTTCGCCCCCTTTTTGTGCTGTGAGGAGACTTGGCGGGCTCGTGTTGCCTGGCCTATTGTGTCAGCCAGACCAACAGGTGGGGGACCCCATGTCGGACTTAAGTGGCTTCCCTTTCTTTACCTCCTCCAAGGTCATGTGACCTGGCTCCATATTCTAGGATTTGAGGCATTTTAAATAAGCATCAGAGGTCCCTGCTTTTGGCAAGCTTGACTGGGAACACCGTAGCTTTAGCGCTAACGAGGGCTCAGGCCCATAAAAAGCATCAGAGAGGAGTTCAGTGGAAAACTTTTGACATTTTTGCAGCAGATCCCTTAAAAACAGCAGAGCGTTGCTATCGTGTAGAGCAGGTGTGGCCAAAGTGCCGTTTGAGGCTCGTGGCTGTTTCTTTATTGGCCTGCTGCACTTTCTAATAATAGAATTGAAGAAGAAAACAGCAAGAACAGCAAAAAACAGCTGCAAAAAAAGGAAAAATCCGCAATAATTTTACAAGAATAGTACAAATATTAAGGTAAAAAATGTTTTGTAATATTACCAGAATAATGTTGTAATATTTTGAAAATGTTGTTGAAAAAAATAACATTACCTTAGCAACATAATTATTAATTATTAAAGAAAATAGATGTTTGTTGTAATATTATGAGAAACAAATAAAACAACAAATAAAGTTGTAATTTGACTGAGGACCAGTCCAGGGTGTACCCCGCCTCCCGCCCAAAGTCAGCTGGATAGGCTCCAGCATACCCGCGACCCTAATGAGGATAAGCGGTATAGCAAATGAATGAATGAATGATAAAGTTGTAATTATTTGAGAAGTAGGTTGTGGAAAAAGTTGTAATATTACAGAAATAAAATTATAATTACGAGAAGAAAATCTGGACGAAGTTGAACAAGTTGGGAAATGAAAACAACAGCAAAAATGGAGAAAACAGCCGTAATTTTATGAGATTAAACTTGTAATATTAAGTAAAATAAAGTCATTTTGGTAGTTACATGTTAAATATTACATATATTAAATATATATAATATTAAAATATCAAGAAAAATATAATATTAAAAATAAATATTAAAAATACGATTTTTTAAAGTAATAAGTGACAATATGAGAAAAAAAACAAATAAAGTTGTAACTTTTGGAGATAAGGTTGTGGAAAAAGTTATAAAAGTTGAACTAGTTGGAAAATAGAACAATAAAAAAAAACATCAACAACAGCCGAAATGCCGAAATCGACTGTAATTTTACGAGTATAAAGTCAAAACATTAAGAGAAAAAAGTTGCATTCTAATATAAAAAAAGCTGCAATTGTGTGAGAATAAACATGTATGAAGAAAATAACGTCATTTTAGTAGCAAAGAGTTGAAATAATAAAATTAATGAATTAGATGTATAAGAATACAGCATTTAACTGATATATATAAAATACAATATTCATTCATTCATTCATTCATTTTCTATACCGCTTATCCTCATTAGGGTCACGGGGATGCTGGAGCCTATCCCAGCAGACTTTGGGCGAGAGGCGGGGTACACCCTGGACTGGTCGCCAGCCAATCGCAGGGCACATATAGACAAACAAACATTCATTACACTCACATTCATACCGATGGACAATTTAGAGTCGGCAATTAACCTAACATGCATGTTTTTGGAATGTGGGAGGAAACCCACACACGCACGGGGAGAACACGCAAACTCCACACGGAGATTCCCAACGAAGATTCGAACCCTGAACATACAATATATTATATATAAAACATATAATGTATGTTATATTTAATATATATATTATGATATATTATATATTTTATATCACCATATATATATATATATATATATATATATATATACATACATACATACTGTATGTGTGTGTGCATGTGTGTGTATACATACATACATATATACACATACACTGCTCAAAAAAATGAGAGGAAGACTTTTTAATCAGACTATAGTAACCTAACAGTCAAACTTCTGGGATATTGATCTGGTCAATTAGGTAGCAGAGGGGGTTGTTAATCAGTTTCAGCTGCTATGTTGTTAATGAATTCAACAACAGGTGCATCAAAGGGGCAACAATGAGACAGACCCCAAAACAGGAATGGTTTTCCAGGTTGAGGCCACTGACTGGCTGATTTTTTACGGACTGACTTTCCACTGCTGTAGTTTTTCATTTGGATCAACATCTCTGTTAATAGCATGGTGCGCTACCTGGACGCTACAGAGGTTGCACAATTAATCCAACTCCTCCATGATGCCACATCAATACGTTGCAGGAAGGTTTGCAGTGTCCCCCAGCACAGTCTCAAGAGCATGGAGGAGATTCCGGGAGACAGGTAGTTACTCCAGGAGAGCTGGACAGGGCCGTAGAAGGTCCTTACACCCTCAGCAGGATCGGTATCTGCTCCTTTTGTGGAAGGAGGAACATGCCGTGGAGAACGTTATGCTGCCTGCAACATCATTCAGCATGACCGGTTTGGTGGTGGGTCAGTGATGGTCTGGGGAGGCACATCCCTGGAAGGACGCACAGACCTCTACAGGTTAGATAATAGCATCCCTGTCTGCTATTAGGTATCGGGATGAAATCCTGACACCCATTGTCAGAACCTACGCTGGTGCAGTGGGACCTGGGTTCCTCCTGGTCCACGACAATTCCCGACCTCATGTGGCTGTAGTATGCAGGCAGTTCCTGGAGGATGAAGGAATTGATACAATTGATTGGCCCCCACGTTCACCTGACCTAAACCCAATAGAACACCTTGGGACATTATGTTTAGGTCCATCTGGCGCCGCCAGGTTGCTCCTCAGACTGTCCAGGAGCTCAGTGATGGCCTGATCCAGATCTTGGAGGAGATCCCCGACATTGTCAGGCATGCGTACAAGCACGTGGGGGCCACACAAACTACTGAGAATCATTTGGAGTTGCTACAATGACCTTTCGGCAAAATGGACCAGTCTGCTGCATCATTTCTTCACTTTCTTGGGTTGTTTTGGATTTCCCACCTCTATAGGGTGATCATTTTCATTTCTATCTAATTATGTGGCATCATTTTGTTACTAATACATCACCTACTTATTATCAGGAAAGATATTCCAAATAATTTCCCCCCCCTTGCCATCAGTCCCTTTGAATCAGAAAGTTTTGAGAGTTTGAAAAATGTTTGAAATTTGACTTGCTGCTTGTCATCAAACCAGTTGAGAACCACTGATATAGTCCACCCATCTGATCTTCGTAGCTCTCCGATGCTAAAAACCCGCGTCTTCTGTTTCAATCGCTGCGTTTCCTCGCATTTCACCGCCCGGCGTTTAGGTTTTACTACGACGGAGTGTTTTTTGTAGTCATCTCGGGCCCGAACCTGCCAGTCACGGGTTCCGTCCTCACAGGGAGACAAATCGAATTGAAAGCGCCTTTAAGACGACTCACATGTTTCCTTGTTGCGTTGCGGTCGAAAGGAGACGGATCGTCTTTCTCGGGTTTTGAAGATTACGACGAGGTCTTTTCAGCGTCAGAAAGGGTTCTGGAAACCAGAGCCAAGGCCCAAGAGCACCGTCTGCTTTTGTGGGGCTTAGACACGCGCAAGTTGGGGACACTCTGTTAATGTCATCTCGCAGATCCAGTTTCCCGCCGTCCCCACAACCTCTGACCCATATTCTGTGGGCAGCATGTTTATTCTAAGCCCGGAGACGGAGATTTGGATATGAAGGCGGCAGAGTGACGAGGAGAGAAGCCCTTCAGCCACCTTGTCAGGTGTGTTTGATTCCATAAGGTGATGTGCGGACGCGTCTTGACTTTATTGAATTTGTCATTTTCGCCGCCCCCCCCCCCCCCCCGGGAGAGAGAGAGGGGGCACCTGTGCTCCGCCACCGTAAAAGCCCCCCCCGCCCCTTTCTGTGCACGAGATGCCACCCGCATCACGCCGTGACAGCTGATGAGCGGGAACAACCCGCAAGCACTTTTTAGATATTTGCTTTTGAAAGCAGTCCGGCAAAATGGCGATTCAGAAAACGCGACACGTCGACACTGAACCTTCCTACAATACCGTGCCAAAACGACACCCCTAGATTCCTGCCGCAAGGCATGCTGGGTGACATTTTGCAGTGTTTGTCGCATTTGTGCTTGACTGCAAAATACGTGACGTAAACGAGGGACGTTGTGTTTCTCATCATATCCAAAGTTTTGTTCTTTAAAGCTCTTCTTGTTGCCACTGGATTGCCCAGCATACCTTGCGGCCACTTCTAAATCCCAGTTTAAATTACATGTTCTGTTTAGCGCTTAGTTGCTGTTTATCACCCACATACTCGTAGTAGTTGATTTATGGGATTATGTGTTAACTGTGTTTTCATTCCGTTGCACCGTGAGCAAGAATGTCGTTCTATTTGACAAGCACATAAATATGGACGTCCCCTCGGCCAAATTTTATAACCCAATGTGGCCCACGAATCAAAACGAATGAATGTGATGTGTGTGAACAACAGGAATAAATGTCAAAGTCTAACAATTAAAAAAATACAATCTAGAAGAATTTAAAAAACGAAAACCTGTTTTGCACACGTTGAAGCACTGACTCCAGCTGCAGTCCACTCTTTGTGATTGTTCCCCACTTTTTTGAATGTTTTTTTTTCTCCACAGTCCTCTCCAGGGTGTGATTATCCTTATTTCTTGTACACTATTTTTAAAGGCATATTTTCCTCCCCTGTGACTTTCTGTTAATATGCTTGGACACAGATCTCTGTGAACAGCCAGATTCTTTAGCAATGACCTTTTGGACCTACAGGACTAGACTGGGAGACCATTCAAAGGCCTTTGCAGGTGTTTTGAGTGAAATAAAAAAATAAAAAAGAAAAAAAAAAAACAATACAAAAAAAATTAATAAAAAAAAAAAAAAATAGAAAAAAAAAAAAAAAAAAAAAAAAAAAAAAAAAAAAAAAAAAAAATTTCACTAAACTTTGAAATACAAATCTTTTCACAGCTACTGGTGTTGTTGTGGGGAAAAAACGCTCACTTTTCCAGAACAAAGTTGGAATACTCCAAGAAATAATAATGACGTCATAAAAGTTACCAAAAAACCAGAGTTGTAGAGTGTTTTTGGGGGGAATAATGTCACAATATTAGCTACAAGGCAAAACAATTGACATTGAGGCAAAAAAAGTGAGGTGATACGAGAAAAAAGTTGTTTTGGAAGAGTAAAAAACATTTAGGAGCATGGCTGGTAGTAAAACTATAATGACTTAAGTTTGTGGTTTTT
>QODF01000046.1:4076498-4102982 GCA_024372805.1 Oostethus manadensis
TATATATATATATATATATATATATATATATTATATATATGACTGTGAGAAAAAGTCTTTAAAAAAATAAAATAAATCATAATACTGTGTGGAAAAAGTTGCAATTTTACAACAATAAATTACCACTAAGTACCACAATTTTTTTTTTTCCAATGAATTTGACATTTGAAAAATTGTCTTACTTTTATGTAAAAAAAAACATACTTAAAAAAAAAGTTGTAATTTTATGAGAATAAAACCATAAATAGCCCGGCAGCTCATTTTAAAAACATAATTTAGGTAGAAAAATTAAATAAAGGAAAAATGGAAAAAAATAGCAATTACTTTACAACAATGAAGTCAAAATATAAAAAGTTGTGATCTCATGAGAAAAAGTAATTCAACGGGAATAACTTCGTATTATTATGAGGAGGGAAAAAACAACATCGCTTTAGCAGCAGGAAGTCAAAATGCTAGGGAAAATAGACATCCATTTTTTTAAGTCGTAAAATATTGTGAGAAACAAACAGATGAAGTTGGCACTTTTGAAAAATCAGGGTGTGGAAAAAGTCCAAATATTCTGGGAACGACGTCGAGAAATCAGGTAAAAACTGTGAAACCGTAAGACTGTTGTCGAAAGTTGGCGTTTTTAATGACCAAAACTGAGTTGCCATGTAAAGAACACAACTTCGGACCGCCCGCTTCGTGACGTCACTGCCTTGTGACGACTTCCTCGGCCTTGCTGCGCGGGAACAACCCGAGCCGGGCCCGACGGAACGCATGCAGAATTTGCTGTCCTCCGTTGCCAGGCTGACTACCGCGTTGCTCCGGTTATCTGACGGCTCACCGTCACAGAACAGAAAATACAAATAAAAACGACTAACTCCCTTCAGCCGGGCTCGCTTCCTTCACTGGTTTCCTCTGTGAAATGTCTAATCTCATGGATAAGAAATGCATTAGCTCATGCGATTCCCACATTGTGCTCCTGCTTGCATGCGTGTGTGTGTGTGTGTGTGTGTGTGTGTGCGGAAGCATCCTTCGCCGGAGTAAAACATCCACTAAATGATTTGTTATGATCACACCTTACGATCACGCGTGCATTCATCTGTGCATGTGTGTGCGTGTGTGTGTGCGTGCATGCCTTCCTCACGCTCGTAAAGTCGCTGCCACCTGCGATTAATAAGAAATATCCCACATCCATCCGGTTAATGGTTAATCAATCCGGGACGGGGTGGCGCTTCCAAACGGGCCCGGTTTATTTTTAACCGCGATGGAGCAGTATGTGCCAACCGTACTGTATATCGATGCTTTGATGCTTCAGACCGGGGGAGACGGGAACATGTGACGTGACGAAGAGACACTTCGTCAGGCCCACACGGACAAAGGAATGTCATTGCTTACAAAAATAACCAAGTTTGACTGCGCAAAATCACAACGAAGATGTCTCTAAATTGGGAATAAAGTCACTCGCGACTCTTTGGGACTCTTCTTTTTGGCGCTGCTATTTTGTTGAAAATTGGCATGTTATGTTATGTCCAATTATTGTTTTTGTGTTCAAAGTCATCTTTTTTTTTCCAAGTTATTTTTGAGAATAAAGTATGATGGAGTATTAGGGGTACATAAGAAAATGTTAGCTACGATTTTGAGATTAAAAGTCGTAATTTTACAAGGAAAAACGTTTATTTTACACGAATAAAATTTATGATTTGACAAGAAAAAAAATCGTGGAAAAATCGAGAAAAAAGTCGTACTATCGCAAGATTAAAACTCGTAATTTTACAAGAAAAAAAGGTAATTTTACGAGAAAAAAGATGTAATATCACAAGATTAAAAATCGGAATATTATGAGGTAAAAAATTTTAACTTTACGAAAAATAGTGGTAACATTATGAGATTAAAAGTTTCCATAATAAATAAATAAATTTTGCAAAAAAGTTAAAATTTTTTGCCAATGAAGTCATGATTTATTTATTTATTTTTTTTTTTTGTGACTAAAGTTTTGAATACACAAATGAAGACAATAATGTTGTACTTTTGTGAAAATAAAGTCAAAATATTACACAAAAAAGTTATAATATTTTGCCAATGAAGTCATAATTGTATTTATTTATTTTATATTTACTTATTTTAGATTAAAGTCCTAATATTACAAAAAAATATATTTTAACCTAAAATCTGTAGTATTACAAGAAAAAATAGAAGAATACTCAAATGAATTTGGGCCATTTTGCGTATTAAGTTACATGAAAAAAGCGAGTGCAAGAAAAAATTAAAAACCTAAAAAAAAGTACGTTATAAATAAAGTCCTAAATATTATGACCCTTTATTTTCTTTACATGAAAGTCATTATGTTACAAAACGGTTGAAAATCAAAAAGTGAGCTTTATTATTTAGTAAATAAAGCATGTTCATATTTCTGTATTTCATATTTGGGTATGTCTGTCTTTCTTCCCGACAACTGAATTGCTTGGTTTTGTTTTCCTCCAGGAACCATGTTGTGCTGCTGACACGTTTCTGGCGTCTTTTAACGCCACGGCGTGCCTGCGCCAAAGTCGACACCCCGCTCGAGCAATAACGCAGTGAGGCTCGACGGCTTTTTCACGAAACGATCGATCCGAAGAAAACCGGCAGATAAAATTGACTGACCCTCATATACTTAATTATCGGGGCTGTTTCAGCGAACGGCATTTTTCAGGCGGCCGCGTGTCACAGGCCATCAATATGGCCTTAATCGCCGTTAGTTATTGCCCTACTTTGTTACTGCGGCTGGACGGACAGTCTCCAGTGGTCACTTTGGCCCCGGGGCAAGCCGGAGAAAGGCGATGCTAAATGGTTGGGCAAACAATTTGATTACGCTGTTTAATTCCTGTCGTTTATATATAAATAAATATACATATACACAGTATACATATATACGTAGATGTAACTGATGCACTCCCTTCTTGGGGACGCTTGTGCAGCATCACAGTGCAGCACTGTGGCCTCTCTCTCTTCTCTCTATGGGTTCCTTTTAATAGAGGATCTTTGACTAGCATTTTTGAGGGTGGTCTTTAAGAAAGGCAGAGTTCTTGTTTAGAGATGATCTTTGACTAGCGTTTTTGCAGGTGGTCCTTAGGAAAGGCAGAGTTCTTGTTTATAGATGATCTTTGACGAGCATTTTGCAGGTGGTCCTTAAAATCACCAGTTTCTGTTTATAGATGATCTTTCACTAGCGCTTTTTCAGGTGGTCCTTAAGAAAGACAAAGTTCTTGTTTAGAGATGATCTTTCACTAGCGTTTTTGCAGGTGGTCCTTAGGAAAGGCAGAGTTCTTGTTTATAGATGATCTTTGACCAGCGTTTTTGCAGGTGGTCCTTGAGAAAGGCAGACTTCTTGTTCATAGAAAATCTTTGACGAGCATTTTGCAGGTGGTCCTTAAAATCAGCAGTTTCTGTTTATAGATGATCTTTGACTAGCGTTTTTGCAGGTGGTCCTTAGGAAAGGTAAAGTTCTTGTTTATAGATGATCTTTGACAAGCGTTTTTGCAGGTGGTCCTTACGAAAGGCAGACATATTGTTCATAGAAAATTTTTGACGAGCATTTTGCAGGTGGTCCTTAAAATCAGCAGTTTCTGTTTATAGATGATCTTTGACTAGCGTTTTTGCAGGTGGTCCTTAGGAAAGGCAGAGTTCTTGTTTATAGATGATCTTGGATCGGCGTTTTTGCAGGTGGTCCTTGAGAAAGGCAGACTTCTTGTTCATAGAAAATCTTTGACGAGCATTTTGCAGGTGGTCCTTAAAATCAGCAGTTTCTGTTTATAGATGATCTTTGACTAGCGTTTTTGCAGGTGGTCCTTAGGAAAGGTAAAGTTCTTGTTTATAGATGATCTTTGACAAGCGTTTTTGCAAGTGGTCCTTACGAAAGGCAGACATATTGTTCATAGAAAATCTTTGACGAGCATTTTGCAGGTGGTCCTTAAAATCAGCAGTTTCTGTTTATAGATGATCTTTGACTAGCGTTTTTGCAGGTGGTCCTTAGGAAAGGTAAAGTTCTTGTTTATAGATGATCTTTGACAAGCGTTTTTGCAAGTGGTCCTTACGAAAGGCAGACATATTGTTCATAGAAAATTTTTGACGAGCATTTTGCAGGTGGTCCTTAAAATCAGCAGTTTCTGTTTATAGATGATCTTTGACTAGCGTTTTTGCAGGTGGTCCTTAGGAAAGGTAAAGTTCTTGTTTATAGATTATCTTTGACTAGCGTTTTTGCAGGTGGTCCTTAGGAAAGGTAAAGTTCTTGTTTATAGATGATCTTTGACTAGCGTTTTTGCAGGTGGTCCGTAAAATGAGCAGTTTCTGTTTATAGAGGATCTTTGACTAGCGTTTTTGCAGGTGGTCTTTAGGAAAGGCAGAGTTCTTGTTTATAGATGATCTTTGACAAGCGTTTTTGCAAGTGGTCCTTACGAAAGGCAGACATATTGTTCATAGAAAATTTTTGACGAGCATTTTGTAGGTGGTCCTTAAAATCAGCATTTTCTGTTTATAGAGGATCTTTGACTAGCGTTTTTGCATTTGGTTCTTAAGAAATGCAGAATTCTTGTTTATAGATGATCTTTAACTAGCATTTTGCCGGTGGTCTTTAAAAACAGAGATCCAGTTTATAGATGATCTTTGATGACCGTTTTTACATGTAGTCCTTAAAAACAGTAGAGTTCCTGTTTACAGATGATCTTTGACTGGCATTTTTGCAAGTGGTCCTTAAAAACAGCTGAGTTCTTGTTTATAAATGATCTTCGACTAGTGTTTTGTAAGTGGTTCTTAAAAACAGCATAGTTCCTGTTTAGAGAGGATCTTTGATTGGTGTTTTTGCTGGTGATCTTTATAAACAGCAGAGTTCCTGTTTATGGGCAATTTTTGACAACCGATTTTACAGGTGTTTCTTAAAAACAGCGTTCCTAATCGTAGGTGATCTTTGACTAGCATTTTTGCAGGTGGTTCTTAAAAACAGCACATGTCCTTTCTATAGAGGATCTTTGACTGGCGTTAACAGCAGAATTCCTGTTTATAGAGAATCTTTGCTGAGGGTTTTTGCTTGTGGTCCTTAAAAACAGCAGAGTTCCTGTTTGTAGAGGATCTTTGAGTAGCGTTCCTACTTTTTTTGGAATTTTTCCAATTATTCAAAACAGCAGAGCTCTCCTATCATCAAGAGGACCATTGACTCATGTTTTGCAGTAAATCCTTGAAAACAGCACAGTGCTCTTGTCACAAAGATAATCTTTGACTAGCGTTTTTTCTTTAGGTCTTTAAAAAACGCTCCTGTCACACAAAAGATCTTTGACTAGCATGTTTGCGGTAGGTCCTTAAAAACAGCAGAGCGTTCCTGTCACATAAAGGATCTTTGATTAGCAGTTTTGCAGTAGGTCTTTAACAATACGCAGAGCGCTCCTGTCACATGGACAAGATCTTTGAGTTGTGTGCTTTCAGTAGGCCCTTAAAAACAGCGCAGCACTGATGTCCTTTTTCCCCCCGCTATTGGTCTTCAAAAAGAGCCGAGCTCTAATAGAGGGTTGTTGACTATCATTAAAAAAAACAGCACTCCTGTCAGATAGGCTTGGTTCTACAAATAGAAGATCTTAGACTGGAAAGTTGGCAAACGAGTCCGAAAAACAGCGGAGTTTGACAGTCATATGGAGTATCTGTGTTACGTTTTGTTCATGATCTTTCGGAAAGTTGCAGACTTTGGTGCCTTGCTCTAGGGTATCTAGGAAGCCAGGACAAAAAAAAAATCCGAATTTCCTTCTTCTTCTTTCTTCTTTCCCTCAAGCCGACTGCATGTCGTCAACCGAAGCGTCCAGCATTACATTACCGAACTACAGCAAAGTGTTCTGCTCGGCGATAAAAACCCACAGTCCCTCTGGCCCTTCGCCTGTACCTGGCTGGACCCGAAGGGGTTAACTCCCCTCGTTTAAATAAAAGCGACCCGTCTAGTCAAGTGAAAAATGAGAAATGCGAAGAGAAAGCTCCCAAGGCCCAGTTGCCAGGTTCCCCCAGAATTAACATTTCAATTCAAAACCAATAATAACGCATTGTGTCTGGCATGAATGAGCGCTGGCGCAAGAAGGGGGAAGGCGATACCTCCTGTTCCCGTGTGCATGAAAAAGCTCCTTCATGTGCTGCTAAAGGGCCCACACAGTCCGAGGTCAGCCAGTCAGCCTTGGTTACACTGCACAGACATGCCTGGCTGGACTCATCCAGCTTCCCGGGACCTTTTTTTTTCAAAAACATAAACCAGGGCCAGCGCCCACTTACAGAAACACTAGTTGATGGCGCTCAAGCTTTGGCAGGAACCGGTCGGCTTTGGACCCAACAGCAGCGGCTAATTGCGATATCATGTGTCCATTATGCATCGGAAGCTGGTTATGAATGGTCTCTCCTACTTTGGTGCATTATAAGAACAGGTCTCTCTCAGCTGTGAAACCATATCTCCCATATTCAGGGGCTTTTTCGCAAGACGGGTAAAACCGGCCAACGGCACTTTGGAGCTTAAAAATGCAAACAATGCAACTATAGTTTTGAAATGTGGACTTTTTAAATGATCTTTTAACAGTAATATGTGCCTCTAGGCCGCACGGTGGCTGAGTGGTTAGCACATTGGCCACACAGTCAGGAGATCTGGAAGACCTGGGTTCAAATCTCCATTGGGCATCTCTGTGTGGAGTTTGCATGTTCTCCCCGTGCGTGTGTGGGTTTTCTCCGGGTACTCCGTTTTCCTCCCACATTCCAAAAACATGCATGTTAGGTTAATTGGCGACTCTAAATTGTCCATAGGTATGAATGTGAGTGTGAATGTTTGTTTGTCTATATGTGCCCTGCGATTGACTGGCGACCAGTCCAGGGTGTACCCCGCCTCTCGCCCAAAGTTTGCTGGGATAGGCTCCAGCATCCCCGTGACCCTAATGAGGATAAGCGGTATAGAAAATGAATGAATGTGCCTCTAGGGCTTGTTTATGAAAACAATCTCTTACCTCCCTCACTTGTTTACTTTACTTTGGATAGAAAAGGCAATTAAACGCTTTAAAAGGAAAAGCAGCCTTCTTCAAGGATGCGAAACCTTCTCAGATGAGCCCACCTTGTGCATACACCCATCACTTCATAGAGGACATCTTAAAATAAAACCTGGAGCTGTTGTTACTCATTTCTTCCAAAAGGTCGTACGAAAACCTAGGAAATAACGCAAATCCAAAGAATCTGTTCCATACACCCAAAAACACTAACAAAGTGTACACAGGTAAAGTTTTGCATGCAGAAAACAATGCATGATTTTACATGCAGATTTTTGCATGCAGAAAACAATGCAAGATTTTACATGCAGATTTTTGCATGCAGAAAACAATGAAAGATCATTATAAACGACGAACGGATGGAACTTATTGTTGATGCTGACTTCCAATCCAAATTGAATTAAGTCGTTTCCCATCTTCTTTATCTCACAACTTTCTTTCTTTTTTTTACTAACTAGAAACAATGCACAGACGTGGATTTGTCTTGGAGATTATTAAGGTACCTTTCATCAGGTGGGTACTGGTCGTTCACATTTTCTGGCCTACGTCATAAATGTATTTATTTATTTATTTGTAAATTCTACGCTCTGTTCCTGGTGGTTTTAACAAAGACAAAGTCGCCGGGTATCGCTAAAGTCTGCGGATCTGTTCAGAACAATGGAAAGAAAAACTCGGAAAAGGCTCGGGTAGATGTTTAGGTTTCAAGACCGCTGATTTGCTCATTTTACTGTCAATCAAAAAGGGACTCTGCCTCAGACAGATCATTAGTCCACTGTCCAATAGACCCACAGAGACGCTGAGCGTCTGATGGGCGGGACAAAGCCTAGCATTTATCCAATGACCATTCAGTTTCGCTCTCTACGGCTTCCCATCGAGCTCAGTAAACCCTCCGTGTCCGACTGTGTAAGCTTTTATTAAACGTTGTGACTCTGCGAGGACGAATGCAAAGGAAGTGGTGTCAGTTACTTGTGATAAGTAGCTGATATTGAACAAAAGATGAAGCTATTCCATCCATACATCCATTTTCTATACCGCTTATCCTCATTAGGGTCGCGGGTATGCTGGAGCTTATCCCAGTTGACTTCGGGCGGGAGGCGGGGTACACCCTGGACTGGTCTAGATGAAGGTTTTCTAGCGCATATTTAGTCAAAGAAATGTACACACAGCTATACATTGGAGCCCTTTTTTGAGACATGGCCTTGCAGTCTTCGAGCAATCGTCCCTGCATCAGACGGTTGGATCAGACTTGGGATTACCCAGAACGATACAGAACAGGGTAAACGGACCGATTTGTTAAGTGCAATATTTTGTGCAAAATGATTTGAGGAAAACAAAATAATATCATCCACGTATTAAAATAATGGCCTAAGTCATTTGAACAAGAATGAGTTTTTGACCTAGATCGCTTTAACGCTGGCTATCTCTGGTAAAATCACCTAAATCCTTACCTTAGGTATGGATGCTCTTCATGCCCTATAGGACTATGGCCTGTAGCAAGTTTGAGTTATTTTGTCTTATTCATGTCTACTTAACCTGTATAAAAAGGTATGAAGGTTTATTTCATGTTTAGAGGGCTCTAAGAATGATTAAAAACAACCGTTTTAAAAAGTCCTGAACTGGTTTTTCTATGCTCTAACTGCAAAAATACTCAATTTATTAATATCGAATCTTAGTTCGCAAAAATTCACGCAGTTCGGACTGGTTACCTGGTGACCACATGAACAGCACCAGTAGAGCGAACGGACTACAGTTTGCTTCAATCGGGAAAAAAATGTGTGAATGCACCTCGGATCAACAGCAGCCACGTGCTGACCTCAGCTCGACAAAACCGATTTTGACGTTTTTGATGCTCTTTTATTCTCTATGACACTCTGAATGGTGGCGCAAGAGTATCAAATGAAAGATACAAAGTTCTCCAGGATTTTGTATCTTTTGCGGGATGTGGGGTTGTTTTTACTTGGTGATGGGAGCGTCCCCGCTTAGCTAATAAGGCTGCATGGTGGGACGGCCACCCGCTTTGTTTGTCAATGAGCCCCCGTGGTCTCGATGTGAGGATTAGCTCGGCGCTTCCAATTACAGCCCGGTGCCTTGAGCTTTGTCAGGCATTGACTTAGACGCCTGTCGATGGCTCGCGGTCTCCAACCCCACTGAGTGACGGGCGCCGGCGTGCCGGGATAATGACACACTTTGAATGTTTCTGATATTTGTGTATTTTTCTATTAAAGGTACTACGGTGTTTTTCGGAACGAGTGTCAGAGATGCCGCAAAATTGCATCGGAAGTGTGTTGCTCGAAATCCAACCTTGATGCTGGAATTTTGGCAGTTTAAAAGTACTTTTAGTGCACAACATTTTGTGTGTCTGTACAAAACCGGTTTCAAGATTAAACGTCGTAATATTACAAGAAAAAATAATAAAAGAATTATCAGACTCTCGAAATCACAGATTTTTTTTACACTCTGCCGTAAAATCGGAATAATTTCCTTTTGTTTTCCCGTTCATTTCCATTTTACAGAAATTTTACCAAATATTGTATTTTGACTTTCTCTGGGGTTCTCACCCGAGTGTGACGAGGAGAAGAACAAACACAGCCAGTAATATAAAGTGGTTAACAGGATATCATTATGTATGATATCCCCAAATATCCTTATTATCGCTTATCGTTGAATTGGGATATCGTAGGTGATAATACAAGACTATATATACAATATAAATAAAGAAAAATGACTTGTGTTTTTGCAGTAGTTCCTCAAAAACAGCAGAGGATGCCTTTCAAATAGTGGATCTTTGACTAGCCTTTTTTTTTCAGTAGGTCCTTAAAAACAGCACAGTCCTGCTGTTTTTTTGGGCAATAGGTCCTTAGAAAAAGCAGAGCCCTGTTGTCATATAAAGGATCTTTGATTAGCATTTTTGTTCAAAGTAGGTTGCTAAAAACACCAAGGCGCTCCTTTCATATGGTCCTTAAAAACAGTAAAACCCTCTTGTCATATAGATGATCTTTGACTGACATTTTTTTTGCAGTAGGTCCTTAAAAATAGCAAAGCTCTAATGTCATATAAAGGATCTTTGACTAGCATGTTCTTTTGAAGTAGGTCCCTAAAAAGAGCAGAGCCCTCCTTTCACATGGAGGCTCTTTGGTTACTATTTTTTTGTTCTTTGCAGTAGGTCCTTAAAAACAGTGCAGCCCACATGTCATATAAACAATCTTGGACTAGTATATTTTCGACAGTAGGTTCTTAAAAACAGCACAGCCTTGCTGTCATGTAGATGATCTGTTCCCTACCGTTTTTTCTTTTTTTGCAATAGGTTGGTAAAAACAGCACAGCCCACATGTCATATAAAGGGTCTTTGACTACTAATTTTTAGGCACTAGGTCTTTAAAAGGAGCACAGCCCTTTGGTCATAGAGATGATCTTTGACTAACATTTTTTGCAGTGGGTCCTTAAAAACAGCAGAACCCTTCGGTCATAATAGAGGATTTGTGCCCACCGTTTTTGTCTTTTTTCCAGTAAGTCCTAAAAAACAGCGCGGCTCTCTTGTCATATAGATGATCTTAGACTAATTTGTTTTGCAGTAGGTTCTTAAAAACAGCACAGCCCACATGTCATATCAAGGAACTTTGATTAGTATTTTTTGGCAGTACGTCCTTAAAAGCAGCACAGCCCTCTAGTCATAGAGGATCTTTGACAAGCATTTTTTTAAAGTAGGTCCTTAAAAACAGCAGGGCGCTCCTCTCATATGAAGGATCTTGATTCATTTTTTAGGATATCCTCCTAAAGACAGCAGGGTGTTCCTCTCATACAAAGATTTTTACCTACCGTTGCTTTTTATTGTTTTATTTTTTGCGGTAGGCCCTTAAAACAGCACAGCCTTGCTGTCATATAGAGGATCTTTGACTAGCTTTTTTGGTTGGTTTGACGTAGGCTTGCACTTATGTGATCATTAAGACCTTACCTTCTACTTAAGGAATGATGACACGAAAAAGTTAACATGCACGGATTAGCCCCCTTTCATCGTTAACCCTGCACACACACACACACACACACACACACACACAGGCGCACACACACAAAGCTGCTTTCCACTTAATATTCACCACCTGGTGTTATTTACATGCCATTAAGAGAAACACGGCTGCTGTTATTGCTGACTGGCATTCTTCTTGGGGTCTGAAGCAAAGCATAAACGGTCCAAACAACCTTCACATTCCGTCCGCGTGTAACATTTACACCCACAGTTCGGAATGAAAGCGGGTCACCCTGGCTTGTTTGCTGGCTTTTTAGTCTCATCATCAAATTAGTCGGTGTCTGTGGGCAACAGGGAGTCGCGGCGGTCCCGGGGCCTGGGAATCACCTGTACTTAGGAGTTAATGGACTCCAAAAAAGTTCTAACCAACGGCGCTGGCACTGATCATTCACTTCTTCTGTGTAATTGGATGCTGAGCGGGGTTAATATGTAGGCTGTCATTAAATGGAAATGTGGAGTTGTAAAGGGGCACTGTATGATGCAGAGGAGGCGGGGGGCTGTTTTCTATTGAGACAGCCGGATTGGGTGGTGCTGCTTTATTTTGGGCGGCAGAGACCCTCTTTAAGCGGGCCAAGTGGAGCATGAATTCACCGAGGGAAAGATGGAGGACAGTTATATTCGCGCGTTTGAATGTAAAAGGCTGCACATGAGGGGCAGATGTGCTCAAAGGGACTTTTCAAATGGGACAGTAGTGGAGACCCCCCCCCCCCCCCCCCACTTTCTCCCTTTACAATACCACACTGCTTGTTTGGATTCAAACAAGATTGAACACCAGCCAGTTGTTCTCTCTGGTTCAAAGTTCAAGCCACCCCCAGAAAATGTTTTTGGTTTGATAATGAGTGAGGGTGGGGGGAGTTAATTATGATGGCCCTTCAACCCCCCACCCCTCCCGTTCAGGAGAAAAGACCTGTAATTGAGGCACTTTTACATTTTGGAATTCCTCCTGACTCCAAAGGGAAGCGTCCGGACGATCCTGCAAAGAAAAAAACATTTTCACACATCCTCCAGAGCCGGTAAATGCTCAGAGAATGCGGAAGTGCCGTAAACGATATCGCAAACTCCAAACTCAACGACGTCCGAAGCATTTGACTTTGGTGGCTTCCATGGGAAGCTAAACTCCACTCAAATTCCTCACCCTTTCAGGTTCTTTTTTGGAATTAGAATTCCTAAACTAGTAGAATAAAACGACTTACTCTTTGACTTCATGCAAATTTGAAACTTCTTTTTTGAACTGCATTACAAGTGACTGACTAAATCAAATCTACTCATTCGTTGAACATGTGTGGAGTACCCTATGCAGATTTTTATCCGAGAAATTCAAAAATTGTCCAATTTAGGGACATCTGATATCGGTGGGTCGACTATCAAAAAGTAAACTAAATGACTGACCTTTAGCTCCTACTCTGTAAAAGTACCCTCAATTAAAAATAGCCACCCTTTCAGTCAACCTCATGCGTATTTTTAGCATTCTTACAAGTGTAAAAAGAAGTTTAACCACTGCGTGACACAACAACAAAAAATTTGATAATATAAATCATTTAGAGGCATTCACGTTTGGCAGTTACGAAAAATACAAAAAATGTATCAGCCTTTGATGATGCAGAGCGTAGGCACGTCAACTTTATGCATATTAGCGTTTTTCACTGCCTTACAAGTGCAAAAAGAAGTTAGCCACTGCCACTATAAAAGTATAAAGAAATATAGTATAAATAAAATAAAAAGTACTCATTCTTTCATGAACAGCTAAATAGTATTGAAAAAATTAAAAGTACTCACTCTCTGATGATGTGTGGCATAACCTATAAAAACGTATATGCTAAAAAATTCAATTTGTATAATTTTTGAAGCATTCTTCTTTGGTGGTTTAGGTTTAAAACTAAATAAAAACAAAAAAATTAGTCCCCTTATGATAACGTGCGACACAGGCAGGTCAACTTTTGTCACTCTTTCAAGTGCAAAAATAAGTTAGCCACTGCATGACACGACTAAATCAAATCAAAGTAAAATAAAAAGCAGTCACTCCTTAATGATGGGTGGCGTAGCCTATAAAAATAGATCAAATGAAACTATTGTAAAGCAAAATTACTAACCCTTTAATGATGCATGATGTAGGCGAGTCAAAGTCTTAGCGTTCTTAACTGTCGGACAAGTGTAAAAAAATGTATCCCTCCGTCGTAAGACTAAATAAAACTAAGACAAAATTGAAACTACTCACTCTTTGATGGCGCGTGGTGTTAAATATTTTTACCCTAAAAGCTCCAAACTGTCCAACTTAGAAGCATCTGAGGTAGGCTGGTCCACTGTTAAACTAAACTAAACTAAACTAAACTAAACTAAACTAAACTAAACTAAACTAAACTAAACTAAACTAAACTAAACTAAACTAAACTAAAATGACTCACTCCTGATGTAGGTGAGTTCAACATGTATCTTTCTGGTGTCCTTAACTCATGTCGATGTCATTCAAGTGTACAAAGAAGTTAATATGAAAAGACTAAATAAAACTACAAAAAAATCAAGACTACTCACTCGAAGTGAGTGACACAGCGCACGTCTGGGGAGTTGAGGTAAAAACACCTTGTAAGTGAGTCACCCCCAAAGCAAAGGCATTTTTGCGTTTGGCAATTCCTCTTGCCTCCGACCGAGAGCTTCAGAATGGTGCGGTAAAAAACAAAACCGTTTAGCACATCATCCTCGAGGAGAGCTGGAAGAAGGTGGCGGTGACGTAAATGCGGACACAAACGACGACTGAACCGACGGCTTCAGTCGAGACTCGTTGTGTTTTAACTCCGGGAGTCTTTTCTAGTTTTTAACATAATAAAACACATTAAAAGGTCACTGCCTGCCTAACCCTGTCACACACACTCACTCTATCAATTACTTTGAAATGACAACAAATCCGAAGTGGTCCGGCGTCACCGAAGGGATGTTTAAATTTGAGGAATCTTGTAAAGGAAAAAACAGATAAAATGCTACTATGCTAATGTTACCATGTTAGCAATGCTAACTCTAGCATGCTAACACTTAGCATCACAGTAAAAGATGTTTCTGTAAGTCTAAATACAGGAAAAAAGGCTACCATGCTAACTGCTAACACATAGCATAATAGCACCAAGAACGCTGAATGTCCCCATTTAGTCCTAATTGGCTCTGATTCATTTACATGTCAATGGATTCTACCCCTCCGTTCCTAGTGGTTTTTAACAAAGACAAAGTCGCTGGGGATCGGTAAAGTCTCCGGGTGAGTTCAAAACAACAGAAAGAAAACCTTGCAAAATGCTCGGGTGGAGGGTTATACTTCAAGATCGCCGATTTGCTCATTTTACTGCCAATCAAAACGGGATTCCGCCTCAGACAGATCATCCAATCGTCATGAGGATGAGCATCTGGCCACTAGGCACACACAGCGTCTGATGGGCGGGACAAAGCCCAGCATTTATCCAATGGTCATTCAGACATGAAGGTATTCCAGCACATACTGTATTTAGTCAATGAAATGTCCACACAGCAGTACACATTTCACCATTTTTTGAGACATTTTAGGGGGAGCTGGGCTTCTCTTCGTTCACACTTCAGGGTAAGATTCCCAATTTGGATTTTTGTTTAAATAATCCAAATGTTATTGCATGGGAGTTTGACTGGGTTTTTTTTTTCGGGTTTTTTTTTTTGTCTCGCTCGCTCGCCACCCTACAAAGCCGGCAGACTCAAGGCTCGTTTCCCGGGTTCTTTTATGGGGGAGAAGTTAATCATACGCCTCGTCGTGTAGCGCGACACAAGCAAAGTGTGTAAAGCCGCCCCCACGGCTCTGCCCATAATTGGCTGTACAAGTGACTGCCTCGGCTTCCTGTCAGCATTATATCTGTGTTCACGCCGAGGCGGCCCGGGAGGAGGTTTGTTCCCTTCAAACATGGCTGACGTTTTTTGATCTGTGGACTGTGAAAGCAAAGTCACTCTCACAATGCTCGCTAATGTCGGCGGGATTTTCCGGCCCGTTGACGGCCTAAAACGTCCCGAGTAGGGATGAAGAGCGCTTTTTTTGGTGGATGTTTGATGTTTGGTTACGCTCACGTCTGCTCTAGCATCTGTTTAATGTCCGCTTGTGCCCTTTTATATTACAGTGGTGTGATGAAGTTTGGGCACCCCTCATCATTTTCAAGATTTTCCTTTACAAATCATTAGTTGTTCGGATCAGCAACTCCAGTTAAATATTTTAGAGAGCAGACAAACACAGTCATACTCGAGAAGTGAAGGGAAGTTTTTGGGATTTACAGAAAGTGTGCAATAATTATTTCAACAAAATTAGGAAGCTGCATACATTTGGGCACCCCAACAGAAAAATGACATCAACACTTAGTGGATGCTACTTTTGCAGAAATAACAGCCTCTAAACACTTCCAATGAGGGTCCGGATTCTGGTTGACGGTTTTGATGGTTTCCGAGCATTACAGCCCGCTTTAAATCACACCACAGATTTTCAAAAGTATTCAGGTCTGGGGACTGAGATTCCATTCCAGAATGTTGTACTTGTTCCTCTGCATGAATTCCTTTGTAGAATTAGAGCGGTGTTTAGGGTTGTTGTCTTGTGGAAGTATCCAGCCCCGGTGCAACTTCAACTTTGTCACTGGTTCTTGAACATTGTTTGCAAGAATCTGCTGATACTGACTGGAATCCATGCGACCTTCAATTTTAACAAGATTGTCAGTACCTGTACTGGCCACACAGCCCCACAGCATGATGGAGCCACCACCAAATTTCACTGTGGACAGCGTTGTGTTTGTCTTGGAATGCTGTGGTCTTCATCCGCCATGCGTTTCAGGTTTCATCAGTCCAGAGCACCGTGTTCCAAAATGAAGCTTGTCGAAATGTGCTTTAGCATACCTCAGCATACCGTAAATTCAACTTCAACTAATACACTACATTACGTACTAAACTTAACACTATGATTTTAATATAACCAACAGATTAGGGCAGACAAGTGGAGGCTTGGTCCCAGGACATCGTCCACCTTCTTGCAGCAGACATCCAAAATCTTGTTTCTTTTAATGCACAGCATAGGACACGTACAATGAAATCATCAGATCAGGGCAGACAAGTGGAGGTCCGGTTGCAGGAGATCATCCACCTTCTCGTAGCAGACATGCTAAATCTTGTTTCTTTTAATGCACAGCATAGGACACGTACAATGAAATCATCAGATCAGGGCAGACAAGTGGAGGCCCAGTTGTAGGAGATCATCCACCTTCTCGTAACAGACATGCTAAATCGTGTTTCTTTTAATGCACAGCATAGGACACGTACAATGAAATCATCAGATCAGGGCAGACAAGTGGAGGTCCGGTTGTAGGAGATAATCCACCTTCTCGTAGCAGACATCCAAAATCTTGTTTCTTTTAATGCACAGCATAGGACACGTACAATGAAATCATCAGATCAGGGCAGACAAGTGGAGGTCCGGTTGTAGGAGATAATCCACCTTCTCGTAGCAGACATCCAAAATCTTGTTTCTTTTAATGCACAGCATAGGACACGTACAATGAAATCATCAGATCAGGGCAGACAAGTGGAGGTCCGGTTGTAGGAGATAATCCACCTTCTCGTAGCAGACATCCAAAATCTTGTTTCTTTTAATGCACAGCATAGGACACGTACAATGAAATCATCAGATCAGGGCAGACAAGTGGAGGTCCGGTTGTAGGAGATAATCCACCTTCTCGTAGCAGACATCCAAAATCTTGTTTCTTTTAATGCACAGCATAGGACACGTACAATGAAATCATCAGATCAGGGCAGACAAGTGGAGGTCCGGTTGTAGGAGATAATCCACCTTCTCGTAGCAGACATCCAAAATCTTGTTTCTTTTAATGCACAGCATAGGACACGTACAATGAAATCATCAGATCAGGGCAGACAAGTGGAGGTCCGGTTGTAGGAGATAATCCACCTTCTCGTAGCAGACATCCAAAATCTTGTTTCTTTTAATGCACAGCATAGGACACGTACAATGAAATCATCAGATCAGGGCAGACAAGTGGAGGTCCGGTTGTAGGAGATAATCCACCTTCTCGTAGCAGACATCCAAAATCTTGTTTCTTTTAATGCACAGCATAGGACACGTACAATGAAATCATCAGATCAGGGCAGACAAGTGGAGGTCCGGTTGTAGGAGATAATCCACCTTCTCGTAGCAGACATCCAAAATCTTGTTTCTTTTAATGCACAGCATAGGACACGTACAATGAAATCATCAGATCAGGGCAGACAAGTGGAGGTCCGGTTGTAGGAGATAATCCACCTTCTCGTAGCAGACATCCAAAATCTTGTTTCTTTTAATGCACAGCATAGGACACGTACAATGAAATCATCAGATCAGGGCAGACAAGTGGAGGTCCGGTTGTAGGAGATAATCCACCTTCTCGTAGCAGACATCCAAAATCTTGTTTCTTTTAATGCACAGCATAGGACACGTACAATGAAATCATCAGATCAGGGCAGACAAGTGGAGGTCCGGTTGTAGGAGATNGGGGGGAACCGCATTCTGATGAGCATCCTGCCTCAAACATTTAATTGTGGCTGCTGCATTTTGAGGGAAAAAAAAAGAAACGTTTTGCCCTTTTTCACGCACGTTTATTCCAGCGCATCCACATGTTGACTGGAACTTTCTGCCATCTTTTTTAGCCCAGTCACGTTCCTCACGTGAGCTGTTGTTGCATAATGATGGTCATTTTAAGTGCTTCTGGCTTCAAAGTGCAATACTGCCTTATGGTTTTAAAGTAGCAGGAAGGGAATGGCTGCTTTTACACCGCCTGTTAAATACAGAGGGTATGTTTTCCGCCTTTACCATGTTTTTTTCCAAATGGAAATAATGGAAATAGCAATAATCAGTTTCAGGGTCACGCTGTCACTTTGCTTAAAGTTGGCTAACTTCCATAACACACAAGAATTAATACCGTATGGTATATAATCTAAAAAGCAGGGCTGTCAGATGACAATGTCAAATTTGAATCAGATTAATCACAGTTATCAAATTATTTGATCATGATTAATCACCGTTTGCAACTATGTCTCAAATATGCAGAGCTACAAAGTATTTTTATTTCTGTTTACTTAGACCACACATACACGCATAAAAGAGGGGTTGTTGTGATGTTTGGTCTGTCCCTGAATGCATCTCGCGGTAGGGACAGTGAGGAAGTGACGAACGGAGATACATGTATGGTGTAGGAACTGCACTGCTGTTGATGTGTTCAGGTCAGAATAAAGTTATTAAAGAGCGGCAGACTCTGAGAGGATAGGCGTGGCTTGCCATGATGCATTTGCGTTAATTACGCTAACAAATCACACGTAATGAATGAAATAAATTAATACTGCCGTTAAGTTAATCGTGGATATTACACATGATCCATTTCAGGACATTTTCAGCCACTACAGAGAGTTTAGTACAAGTTGTAACAACATACAGGTCCATACTGGCAGCACTTTACAACCTACAGTTGCTAGTTTTGGCCTTAACGGGGTCTGAAAAGGGGCTAAACCCAGCAATACATTCAACTGGGAGCACTGGGTTGCAGAACTGGCCTAAATGCAAATTTGATTGGCTGGTCCCGTCACGTGGCGGAGGAAGATAATATATGTAACATTCATTCATTTTCTATACCGCTTATCCTCATTAGGGTCGCGGGGATGCTGGAGCCTATCCCAGCTGGCTTTGGGCGAGAGGCGGGGTACACCCTGGACTGGTCGCCAGTCAATCGCAGGGCACATATAGACAAACAAACATTCATATAATAATATTATATATACTGTATATATATATATGTTTTATTATGTCAAAGAACGTGCACACTTTAACCTGAATTTAAAAGCCAGGGAGGAGTTGGTAGTTTCTTTCGCCCGTGTGTGTGTTTTTCTAGTTTTACTTTGGCGGTTGCCGTGTTGTTGTATTCTATAACTCAGCACCAAGGTTTCCAAACTTAAAAGTGAAACACCAGAGTCATAACTCAGCCGGAAACTGGCCGTGACTTTGGCTCAATAGTGCAGCAACAGGTTTAACGACTCGGCCGTTAACCTCACCTGAACTTTAATGGCTCATTGTTGTCCTCGCCATTCTTTTCTCCTTAGGACAGACATTACCCTGAATGCACCAGGAGATGCTCCGGCCATAAATCCCATGCAGGGAGGCTAAATATTGACTGCCTGATCCCACGCCGCTGTCTCTGGTGACCTTTTGTCTTATTCTCAGCCGTCATTGCGATTGTAATTGAATTGTAAGCAACACCCGCCATGTTATTATTTACTGCTGCTCAAACTACACCTCCTTCGCCGCCGCCGTTTGACGTGTTACCTAAAAGGCGGGCAAAACAATACGGGGCTCATCTATAAGTCATGGCGCCTGGAAAAGGCGTGGGTGTAAGGGCGAGGGGGTGTGCGCTTTATATGAATGGCCACCAAATCTGTGAACGATAACGGCCATTAATAGTGTCAGCGCATTCATGCCACATATCAAATCCCCTTTGAATGAGATCAGTTCCCTCCTGTCAGAGCCCATTAGATCCGTCCCCACGGCCACGGCCCGAGCGGCCAGCTGACAGGGGAGAAACCCTAGCCCCGGCCGAGCGACATTAGCATTAGAAAACGAGCAATCAGCTGGAATGAAGCGCGAGAGGACGGAGGGAGGCTGAGAAGGGGTACGGGGGGGCGTCGACGAAACTTTTGGGGAAATGTATGGCGCCTTGAACTCTCAAACAAATTTCCTGCACTAAATGTTAAGTGGCGCTCACTTTCCATGCAGTGATCCCGCAAAATTGCAGCATCAGCACCTGAAAAACGGACCTTTTACACAGGAAATCGGGCACCCTGCAGACGGTTCGATTAGTGGCGGTGGTCAGACAGAGATGATTGCTTTCAGCACAACAGGACAGAAAGGTGCCGGCACCGCGGCATTCCCTTGCACACAAGCGTTACTGTTACTACTTCATTCCCCCGTTAGGTTTCGGTGCTGTTTATACAGGACAGCGTATAAACACACAACTGACTTATATGCACAATTCCCATGGAAGGAGGGGGGCCTGAGAGGGAGTTGAAATGCGGGTTTGGTTTGGTTTCCTAAGCAAGATATTGCCGGACCTGTGTGTGCTTTCGCACAGTGACATGGAATCATGCAGTAACATCTCCAAATACACAACAATACTTGAACGTGAACACTGAGTGTCCGGTGTTAAGTCCTCCCATCCCCGTCCAGGCATTGAACATTCCCTTACGCACGGACTTCTGAGGGGGGGAAATAGCCGGGTCGACTTCACCCCCAATGGTCCGGTCAATGATCTTTCTTCAGAACAGCGTCAAAAATACTACACAGGTACTCCTATGTACAGTTCAGATGCACGACGTTAGATGTAAAATATGGATGCCAACAACAGAGCCGGAGAAGTGTTTGGCGTTACAACACTCCCTTGAACACAGTCCGTCCTGCCGCTGGTACTACCTCTAAATTTGGAAAATCTATACTACTATAGATGTTGTACTATATAGACTTTAGATGTACTGCTATATAGACTTTAGATGTAATACTTTTTAAATTTTAGTTATAGTACTATATAGACTTTAGATGTAGTACTATATAGACTTTAGATGTAGGTCTATATAGACTTTCGATGTAGTTCTATATAGACTCTAGATGTAGTACTATATAGACTTTAGTTATAGTACTATATAGACTTTAGATGTAGTACTATATAGACTTTAGATGTAGTTCTATATAGACTTTCGATGTAGTTCTATATAGACTTTCGATGTAGTTCTATATAGACTTTAGTTGTAGTACTATATAGACTTTTGATATAGCACTATATAGACTTTCGATGTAGTACAATATAGACTTTAGTTATAGTACTATATAGACCTTAGATGTAGTACTATATAGACCTTAGCAACAGTACTATATAGACTTTAGTTATAAAACTATATAGACTTTAGATGTAGTGTTTATAGACTTAAGATGTAGTACTTTATAGACTTTAGATGTAGTACTATATAGACTTTAGATGTAGTACTGTATAGACTTTAGTTATAGTACTATATAGTCTTTCGATGTAGTACTATATAGACTTTCAATGTAGTTCTATATACTGTAGACTTTAGTTATAGTACTATATAGACCTTAGATGTAGTACTATATAGACCTTAGCAACAGTACTATATAGACTTTAGTTATAAAACTATATAGACTTTAGTTATTGTACTATATAGACTTTAGTTATTGTACTATATAGACTTTAGTTGTAGTACTATATAAACTTTGGTTATAGTACTATACAGACTTTAGATGTAGTACGATATAGACTTTAGATGTAGTACTATATAGACTTTAGATGTAGTACTATATAGACTTTAGTTATAGTACTATATAGACTTTTGATGTAGTACTATATAGACTTTAGTTATAGTGCTATATAGACTTTTGATGAAGTCCTATATACTGTAGACTTTAGGTATAGTACTATATAGACTTTCGATGTAGTTCTATATAACTTTCGATGTAGTTCTATATAGAATTTAGTTATAGTACTATATAGGCATTAGTTATAGTACTATATAGACTTTAGATGTAGTACTATAAAGACTTTAGATACAGTACTATTTAGACTTTAGGTTTAGTACGATATAGACTTTAGTTATAGTACTATATCGACTTTAGATGTAGTGTTATATAGACTTTAGTTGTAGTACTATATAAACTTTAGATGTAGTACTATATAGACTTTAGTTATAGTACTATATAGACTTTAGATGTAGTACTATATAGACTTTAGATGTAGTACTATATAGACTTTGGTTATAGTACTATACAGACTTTAGATGTAGTACTATATAGACTTTAGATGTAGTACTATATAGACTTTGGTTATAGTACTATACAGACTTTAGATGTAGTACTATATAGACTTTAGTAATAGTACTATATAGACTTTAGTTATAGTACTATATAGACTTTAGATGTAGTACTATATAGACTTTAGATGTAGTACTATATAGACTTTAGTTATAGTACTATATAGACTTTGGTTATAGTACTATATAGACTTTAGATGTAGTGCTATATAGACTTTAAGTTTAAACTTCAAGTAATTACTTTAGTAATTAGTCTCTGAATTGGATTTAAGTGCTGTTTTTTCTAACACTGTCATTCCTGTCATGTTTTACTGTCAGCAAGAAAAACGTTATACATTATAAAACAAAAATAATATATTTAATTGTAATATTAGGACTTTATTCTCACAACATTTTAACTATATTTCCATATAATTTTTTGAAACCAATCTAATATTCCATATTTTGTTTGCATCTCATAATATAACGACGTTTTAAAAAATAAAAATGAACTCTATGCTACTAAAATGTTTTTCCTCATAATATTACAAGTATATTCACGTAAATTATAAATACTTGGACTTTCTAGTCATAAAATGACAGCATTTTTTTTTATTTTCCCTTTTTTTTCGTAATTATGACTTTATTTCTGTAAAATTATGACTTTATTCTCCTAACATTATAACCTTTTCCACAATCTTTTTTCTTTTGGTAAAATTACAACTTTTTTCTCCTAATATTTTGACTTTATTTTCGTAAAATTACTGCGGATGTTTCCTTTTTTTGCCGTTTCCTTAAAGTTTTTTGTCAAACTGTATTTTTAAAAATAAATCGCTCGCACCGCACTTTGAACACCCCTGTTGTAAAGCAAGATACGTTGCATACATTAAAAAAAAAACAAACTAAATTCAAATAAATAAATGTTACGGTGTTAAGAAAAGTCCGAGAGCCATATGTGGTCATCAAAAGAGCCATGTCTGGCTCCCGAGCCGTAGGTTCCCTACCCCTGCTGTATAACATCAGAACAAAGAACAAAATCATATACTGTATATGAAGCATCACTATTTTGCTTTCAGAATGTACTTCAAGCATGACAAAGTCACGATATTTCAGTATTAATCCGGCACTTGACTCCAAACGCTTGCTCTAACCAGCATGCTGAACACCGCTGCCCTCTACAGCCCGCACCCAAAACAGCAGCCTGGAACAACACGATACTACACAGTACTTTTCACAGACGGTTGTTGCAAATGCCAAGCAATTTTGTCGGTCATGCTGTGTAATAAAAAAGTAAATTCAGCGAGAATCCGGTTGTTCCGTGGGTGCCGTTTACACGCACCGGCGACTAAAGCGGTAAAGCGTTGCATTTTACAGGCACCGGGCGAAAGTGAAACTGTGTCTTTGGTTTGCTTTTGCTGCCCGAGAAAACGGCCGCAGACCTCAACTCCCTCTGCGCGGAACATTGCGCTGAACCTCTTTGACTTTGCGAAATAATTGAGTTAAAACCCTCGATAAAACATGAATTAGCTTAGCGGTCTGGAGCAGATAACATAGATCAAACCCTATGTAATTCATATTGATTCGAATATGCACATTGAGCGCGGGCTCTTAAGACAAGTTTTCCTTATTAAATGGACACAAAGCCCAGGTCATTATTCCTTCCCAAAGAGAGATCGCCTGAGATTTTATCTATTCACATAAAAAGCTTTGATTGGATTTCTTTCCAAAGAAGGCCACGCAATCTATTTTATTCGGGTTTGATTGTATTACCTCTTAATTAGTTTGTATATTGAGTAGAACAAGGCGTATTGATCGGAGGTGCCTTCATTTGCATTGCAAAAATCCCCTTTAATCCAATATAAGCTCATCTTTGCTCTTACTTGTTTTCCGCTCGCTACTTATGAGCACTTCTCAGGGTTGACACAACCTTGGAGCGAAAACGGAAGCCAGCGTTTATTTTGCGTCCGTTCTGCCGGATTCCGGTGTATTGAGTGCGGCGCCGTGTGCGGTAAATGTGCCGTATTTTCCATTTCCTTGATTGACTGGCACTCGTAGGTGTAAATCCGCCGTGGAACGCGCCCCCGTCGTGCCCGTGAGTGGGGTCGTGTCACATTTGAGGCGTCGACAAACTCCCACCCGCCCCGTGCGCAGCAGCAGGCCTCCCAATTGTGTGTAATTAACCTCACCTGAACTTTAACAGCCCACCTCCGGGAACGCCGAGGACCCGGCTGCGTAAAATTACTGTCACATCGTGGCGCCCCGGCACAGCGGGTGGGTGCCAGACTTGGTACCACCAACGACAGCGGGACACAGAAAGCAACTTTGTCTGCAAATACATTTTGTTTTATGCTGTGTTTTTAAACATGTTTCTAGAGGACACAGAAGAAAAGTACTTAAAAATATGGGTTCTTTTTTTTTGTAGTAGCCAGAGAGGTTACCCAGCATGCCTTGCGGGTTGTATGCAGGTGTAGTTGAAGTACAGTGGAACATTGGTTAGCGTCATTCATCCGTTCCAAAAGTTCTCTAACCAAAAATAATGTAAATCCAATCCATTCCAGTAAACCAAATATGTTTTTATAGTTTTAAAATCATAATTGTACATGCAGACAACGATTTGATATGCTGAAAATGCTAAAAAATGATGAATGAAAGGGATAAACGAAATTTAACATCATTTTCACCACCTGTGTGTTTTGCCATGAGTTGTTTCTTGAACTTGAATAGCTTGAATAACGTTTCTCAACTCAAGTCACTACTTTTCTTTTTGTCACAGCTATATAAATAAGTTAAAACAGAGCCAAATAAAGTCTCAAGTGCCAGCATTATGATAAAGAAGGTGAGAAACACTATTAAGTCCAAGAAATAACTCATGGCAAAACACTAAGGTGGTGACCGTGTTGATCTCACTGCCACATTGTATCTACGTCAACAATTACATTTTCAATTAAGGTAAAAGTAACCTAAAATGTTAACTTATCCCATTCATTCATCATTCAAATGCATTTAGGATTGTCTTATACGAGTACTATAATAGTATGTATGTAACTATAAAAACGTGTTTTTGTTTTAACATTGGTGGCATAACTGTGTTAGTTAGCAAAGAACTACAGTCACCCCCTGATGACATGCATGAGGACGTTTTTGACTCCTGTTATTTGGAGGATCTTTGCCCAGCATATTTGCTGTTGGTCCTCAAAAATAGTAGAGCTCCCCTGCCATTAAAAGAATCTTTGACTAGTGTTTTTGGGATAGGTCCTTAAAAGCAGCAGCGCACTCCTGTCGTTTGGAGGATCTTTGACCAGCATTTTTGTTGTCGGCCATCAAAAATAGCAGGGCTTTCTTGTCATTTAAAGGATTTTTGACTAGTGTTTTTGCAGTAGATTTTAAGGAGAATGCTCCTGTCATATAGAGAGGCCTTAGGTCCGTAAAACTAGCAAAGCGCCCCTGCCACACGGAGAGGATCTTTGACTAAGGTTTTTGCAATTGGTCCTTAAAAACAGCAGAGCACACCCGCTGTCACATTTATAAACCTCATTTAACAATAGAACCTGAGTAATTCACTTAAATGTTTTGGTTTGTTTTTGTGTAGCGATAGACGTGCGTGCACAAAACAAAAAGACAATGTAGTCCTTGTATGTCTAACATATCACTGTATGGAACTGGTGAATGTGTTCTTATGACAGAGATTTTTTGTGTGTGTCCGGTGTGTTTACATGCTAAACAGATTTGCTCTGCCAGGGAAAAGTAAAAGATACTCCCCCCTGTCACATAGATTTGATTACGTACTTAATTTTTATGCTTATTTTTATGCACATTTGGAGCGCCCGGACCGGAGCAGGAGGGGATAGAGAAGAAGAGAAAAGAAGACAGAGGGGGAGAGCGGGGAGAGGAGGAGGGCAAAACAGAGACAACAACACCAGCAACAAAAATGACAAAACAACAGAGACAAATCAGGCTACGTCAACAAAAGCTGATGACGTTCGGAAAGCCATGAATGGAAATAACAAAATAATGTAATCGCAAATACGGGTGAAGATTTTTTCCTCATGTGGGTGAAATGTTTTTCAATGGACGGAGTGGGGAAAAAGTGCATTTTTGTGTGGACATGGCCAAAATTTTGCTTTCTTGTCTCCCTATCGTTGTTCTCGGTAGCGACAGTACTGACCGAGCAGTACTGGAACACGGCCCACGGTCGAGGACCCCCGGCATAATGAGCACATTAATCATTAGCCTTGACAACATTCCAAAAACCGAAGCTTACATCGGTCGTCACATGTAAACAATGAATTAGACCACATAAGTTGCTTTGCATGGCGGCTTGTGATTCCAAGGCCAGCTGCTCGCCCGGCGTTGGTGCGCGAGCCACCTCAGTAGCCGGGACACAACAGCTGCACGCCGCCGGCCTGTGCGTTCGTGTGCATTTGAACTTCCCGTCTGATCCCACACAGCTTTGCTGCTTGGATCCCACAGAGTCTGAAGTCATCCCATCTAATGCACTGTGCACCACCGAGGCAGGCTTTCTGGTGGGGATCTTCTCACCATGTGTTGTACTACACAATGTGTGTGTGTGTGTGCGTGTGT